>QWTY01003468.1:0-12117 GCA_008033365.1 Pseudorectes ferrugineus | reverse complement strand
AGGATATCTGATAAAGAGTTACTTACATTACACAGGAAACTGCTGAATTAGAAAACTAATGGAAATAACTCCTGCCTCTCATTCTGCCTATATTTTCACAAGCAATTTTTTTTCTTCCTTTGTTTTGGTTTGGTTTGGTTTGTTGTTTCACCATTTCCTTCTCTTTCCCATTGCTTAGACAAAATTCCAGCAGTCCATTTCTCACTGCTTTGTACAATGGCAACCACTGCAGAAAAGCCTGTAAAACTCGGCACCAGTAGCACAGGCCAGAGGAGGGGAAGTGCCATTGCCTGTGGAGATGTGTTAGAGAAAGAGGAATTGCTCCTTAGTTACCTGCCCAAGAGCAATTTTCAAGAGGTGTAAGGGAAGCTTGGAAGAAGAAATGCACAAATACAAAGAGCACTTTCAGGCTCTGTCGTTTGCTGTCTGTCATTCACGCTTAGAGGGCTATTTTACTAAAATAATCTATAATTTCTAATCTGCCTTTCAAACTCCACGGTATTTTTCAGTTAAACTTGGATTCCGTCATGACTGAAGCAGTCAAGGAACATATATGGGGCATATGCAAGCTGGTATCAGACATTACTACCAAGTGAACCTGTTCTCTGTGCCTTCCCACTAGTTCTTCTCTGGTCTTTAACCACCATCTGCAGTAAGCCAAAACAGTTTTACAAGTTTCCCTCAAGCTCAGTTTGCTGTTTAGATAGGCAGCCTAGTAAAAAGCTTTCCTGAACAAATATATTTGTTTCATCTCACCGAGTATTTATGTCACAGATTATTCATCTCATCTTCTTGCAATTATTCTATCTTTGAGCCAAATTTTGCAACTGAAAATCTCCTGAAGGCATTCATTGTGTCACCTGACCCTTTTATAGAAAGGTTTTCTGGGGTAAGTATTATCAAAACCTGATTCCTGGAGACAGCTGCAAACCACATTTTGTTTCCCATAGCACCCTGGTAAAATCCTCACTAAGTGTCAGCAAAAAAAAGGTATAAGGCAACTAAACTACAAACCAGTGACTTAAAGGCCTTAAAGGCACCGTTCACTCTGCCCCACAGCATCGGAGGTATACCACAGAAACTGCCTTCGGGACTGCACAACGCTGTTATGATAATTATCTCCTAAACACAAACTGGACACAGTTTCCCTCAGTTGCCTGCAGATTGCATTTCTCCTAAAGCTCTGTGATAACAGAGAGCAAAACAGAAAGATGTAAGCTACTGGTAGCAGGAGGAACCAGACACTTGCCTTGAAGTACATAACACCTAACACTGGTGGTAGAAGCAAGCATAGACAGACTCTGTTTAGTGGTGTAAATCCAGGCTAAATCTGCCAATTTCACTGGAATCACTGGAGGTTCACACTAAGCAAAACCCCAGGCCTACGCCTCTAAATAACTATGTTCAATAGGTAAGACACTTTAGATATTTAAAGTTCACAAAACTGAGTAAGCAACAATGAACAAAACTGTCAGATTTACATGACAGATACATTTTTCTTGCAGAGCATCTTTGAAAGGTGTTTAAGGTCATCCAAATATTCCCTCAGAGCAATGGAAAAAAGCTGGTTCCTTTGAATTTTTTCAGCAATATTATCATTTGATCAGTGTCATTTCTGAACAGGTAGCAGCCCAATGCCAGGGCATGCTTATCCATAGAATTGAAGACCACATTCAACTCATTTCATTAAGAGTTTTTGACACTGTACAAAATAGCAGCCAGGTCAGGTCACTCAAAAGCAGGATGACTGAAATGGTCAATTTAATTTCCAGAAAACTGATATCTATGCTACCAATAGAGTATTTTAAAAACAGTAGGTTACATGCCTCTTAGAACTTCTATTAGGAGTATTAACTAATCTGTGGATAAAAGATGCAAGTCAAATTAGCTGACTTCCTATTCCCAACAGGTATCTGTGTACACTACAAGAAAAGACAGAGTCATAGGCAAGTGACATAGGCAGGTGACTGCCTTCACCTTTCTATGCACACAAAACTATTATAATAGTGTATAGAGTAAATAGAGAGAAACCATAACTGCTCAAAGTTGTCTGACAGGTGCTCAGCCATTCAACACAAAAATGGACAGCCAGCAGAAATTAAGACTGTTAATGACATATAAAAGCTCTTCAGACATCAAAAAAGGCTTAGGGACGTTTGAGAGATGCTTGCAAGAAGCATTTTGTGTATACAACTGAAACTACAGGATTCAACTAGGGAGATGCTTCAGCTTTGGGAAACCATGGGAGCTGGTGTGCCTTTAGAACCAGGGTAGGTTCTTGTAGCTTTGAAACTGGGTTCCCTGAGAGATTACAACTGGGGTTCCAACCTCACCACAGCTTCTGGAGATGAGGCTACAGGATTTCCTCCCACATGAAGAAGTGATGGTAACAGGAAGAAAGGAACATTAAGGACATCTATTCTCTGTCCTAGGAACTCTGGCAGAAACATTCAGAGTTATTCTTTCCAGGTTTTGGGTGATGCAGAACACAAATAATTAAGCTCCTATGCCCGGACCTGTAAGCACACAGAAGCAATATGCATGTACTAATTATCAAGATGCACATGAATGGCATGACTCACCAGAAGGAAATGAAGCTACTCTCAGCAATATATTTTCCTCAAGGAAAGATACTTAAACAGGAAAGCAGAATAAGCTAACGCAGGCAGGCGTAAAACAAAACATGAAATTTCCCCCATCTTGCAATTCCTACAATAAGCATGAGATTCAACCTGCCTCAAAACCCCTGCTCACAGCCATTAAACCAATTTATTCTTCTTTCCCTATCACATGCAGAAAGCCAGAGAAAAGCTGAGCTGAGGTTAACCCCTTGTTCACTGAAAACAAAACATCACCACTTCAGATTCTTACAATGAGCTTTGAACACATGAGAGACACAGGAATAGATACCAGATAACGCCTCATTCAATCTGATTTCCTTCCCTAAACAACTAACAGAAGCCTCACTTCCTCATGGTAATTAAAAAATTCAGTCTTTCCCGAGACCATTGCATTGTCCTGCATTTAAATCTAGAACTGACAACCTCTCTATCTCTACAGCCCTCAACAACCTCAACTTCTGCTTTTGATCTGCCTGAAGTAGATGGGCAAGACCTGAACAAAAACTTAGTTCACGAAACCTGGCCCTAGAGATTCAGCCTTACCCTCAAAGGTTTTTTTTTTCTCCACCCCTAATTAAAGTGGAATTTACACTTACAAATATAGACCATTCTCATTCTCTTTCTATGCACATGCAGAAACTCATACTATACACATATTTCTGCATAAATACATATATATATAAAAATATGTGTACTGGTTTAATGCAAATTTCAAAGGCCATTTACAGGTCAGGTATGGAAATAAGTCATGAACCTTGCTTTGAAAGTTTTTTCATTGCTCTACAGAAGAAAGAAGCTCCAAACAGTTCCAGAGAAAACAGGCTGTTGTTAAGGACTGCTGAAGCACTAGGTTTCACTAGTTAGACGTCAGTGGTGTCTAGATGTTCATCTGTCCACAAAGGTGTTTCCCCTTCTCTACCAGACTACTTACCCACAGATGGCACCTGTGAGAACAAGGTGATTTCAGTAGTTTTGGCACATTGTTCCTTTGAAATTATAAATTATCTGGGCTTCTACCTTTGACCAATGCATTGTATGCTAGGAGAGCATAATTCTCTAAGTGACTCCTACTAATGATCTGATGTTGATTTTACTGACAATGGAAGGAAAAAAGTAGTACCTCAAGGGACTGTATTTGGTACTGCGCTGGTTAATGCAGAAAAATTTGGGGTTATATCATGCCTTTTAATCTTTATGTATTCCAAAGTATTTGACAAAACAGTATAATTGTTGTTTGAAGTGAAATAGCACCTGGGCAAGGCAAAAAAAGCAGCAGCTACAACATATTTGAGAAAAGCTTGCTCAGTCTCAGGGGTAAAAGCAGATGCTTTCACACAAGTTGCACCAACACCTGTTTTGGTATTGGTTAAAGTAACAAGGTTTATCTGGGTAAGCTAAGTGGGCCTTTATGCCATCTTTGGTTTCCAAGTAATTGACATTGCAGTGGAGCACCAACAAAGGGAACTAGGAGACCTCTTGTCATTAATTTTTTGGTGTGATCAATTATTTTGTGATCTTTTGAAGACCCCAAGTAGGAAGAAATAGGAAGAATGTCAAGCAACAGTCTTTAGGAGGAATAGAGGAGGTGTGGGTATTTTTTTAATCAATACAGAAAGCCAGTAAGTGCTGTGATCCCACAGCTGCACACAAGTTTATCAAATAATTATAATTTGAGACTGGCCTTTGCTTGAGTGCCTAAAGGGAAATAGAACAAAGAGAATTCTACATCCAGCCTTAAAAGCCCACTGAAAAATCCAGGTGGTTACTGTAGTGTTTGATTTTTCTCCTGCCGCTGATGTCATATATCTGGACTCCAATACCTTGACCTGTGAGGCAATCTGTTGGTAAGCATGGTTTGCATTATTATGGATAATGCATACATTCTGTATAATGCTAACTGTACAATGTTTAATGCATATATAATGATACAAATGCCACAAAGCATTAGAGTTATTTATACCTGCGTGATTCATACACAATACCACTAAGATCTGGCTAAGATTCCTTTTCCCTGGTAAAGGCCAGCACTTTCAGAGGCCAGCCTTAACTCTAACCATACACTGTTATATCACTGTAGGCACCCATGACATATAACCAAGTTACACAACACACACAGTCATGAGACTGCTGACATTTAGGACTGTAGGGTTTTCACAAACATCTGCTTGGCTTGGGATATGTGGATGAATAAATTCACTAACTCCAAACTGTGCTTTCCTGTGCTTTTTAAAAAGAGTCAGAAGATGACCTTGATCTTGCTTGACCCTAATCTATGCTTTCTTTCAAGATTTTGTATACCTCTGTAAACGAAAATGCAGAGTAAGAGTAACAGTTATAAGTTGTTGTAATTCATCTGAATTTAGGAGTTCTTATTACAAAACTTTAACAAGCCACTAACTTTTACAGTCTTGAGATAGCTAAGGATACAACACTCATCTCTGCTAGCACTTCATAGTCATCTATAATTCTGCCACAAAGATTATATTTCTAATTTGTCACTGTGACATGGTCACACATCACAGTGATCCTAGCTCTGCATTGCTCCACAGATTTCCTCTCTCTGCCCAACATACATGGCCTGTCTTTATTTTCACAGCCTAGCCTGTCTACTTTTTCTCTTATTAAGTGATCATTTCTGATCTTCCAAAGATCTATTGTTTCAGTCTCCACTCAAATTTACACATAGGCAACTTTTTGCCAATCCCATTCTTCATACTTGGCAGGAGCTCCCAATTAAATATGCATGAAGTACCCCAATACTCCCCTGCAATTTTCAGTTAAAATTCTTAAAAACTCTTGAAGTGTGGAGATCACCACCCATAGCTGCCTCATTGTTATTCCTGTCTTTTTCCTTATCCCCTTCATCTGCCTATGAAGGTATAACTGTTGTCTTTCCCCTTTCCCTAGGTTACTAGTGTAAGACTATTGATAGAATAAAACATGCTTTTTTTTTTTTACACATAAATTCAGCTACTTAGAAAATACCTGACACTGAGTTCTGAGTTCTGCAGCTCAGTATCTTTTTATCATTATCTTTCAAACCATATCTCAAATGTTTTCTTCTGAGTAAAGTAGCAGGTGATAAGCACAGGAAGGTAAGCAAGAAACTACTAGCAACATCAAAAAGAAAGCCACTACACAGCTGTTTCTGAGCTAAATAGACCTTCACAACAACTGTGATAAGGGATAACTTCAAACTACTAAATCCTCTTCCTCAAAGCCTACAGCCAGCTAGGTTAAGCAGGTTCAACGCCCGCACAAGTGAATAGACACAATCAGCACAGATGCCCCTGTTCAACACATAAAACCTGAGAACCCTCACTTTTCTGCAAGTTAAGATTTCCTTCACCCTCCTCTTTTGCAAGTGTGTGTATGTGAAGCCAACCATCCTACCGAAGAGCGGAGCTGCATCCTCCGCAAGCAATGAACTGTTCCTGCAGCTGTTAGCACAATGTCTCCCTCGAGAGCACTCTGAAGTGCTAACAGTTCCCCATAACTTCCACACCACTTCTTCTCACAGGGTTTTTTTCCCCAATTTCATTTAAGAGGTGAACTCTTAAGACAAACAAAAAGAACAAGTATCTTCTTCTACATTTGGATTTTTTGAATCCTCTTGGAGAAGTTTCCCCCTTAGAGTTTCTTCTTAGAAATTAAACACATTTGAGAAGTATGCATCCAAATTTTTATTTATATATATTTAAAACATACATACACACATATATATTTATATGTATAAAACCAACCACCTTCAGATTGGCTAGATTACTTAAAACTGAATGCCTATGCCCTCAGAAGCTGGGGACTCAGTCAAGAAACAGAAACGTGCAGGGAAACAGTCTCTTGCTGTTATCTACATTTAATTACTCCTCATCACTCATCTATCATACTACATAATCTCAGTATATAAGAAAAGACAATACCTTCCTAAGCATGCAACAAAAAATTCTCAAGGGTTTTAGTACAGGCTTTCAAGCCCTCTCCAAGCTAGCAGAGAAAAGGAGACTGACTAGCTTTGCTTTCCGGCCAGTGATTTTCTTGGGAACTTTTTAGTGGAAGCCTTTTTCAGACATGCAGCAGGGTGGGTTCAGACACAGAACTGCAGTCCAGTGCTTAGGATGCTACTGTTAGATATCACAAGGCTCCTGGATTCCATATCTGGCTCTACCAACAACTCCATGTGTGGCCTTGCTTTAGACTTGCATGATATTCATTTGCTGCATCTGTAAAATAGGTATAATAATAACAGTCTAGGTATTTTCCTATTGCCCCTGTCAAGAAATTTTCTGAGCATTGTTGATTTATCCAGTAGGAGCACCGCTTGCAGTGGTAAGCACTAACTATGAAAATGTAGTTTCCAGACGAACATTCTTGCCCATATTGTATTCACTCCTTTCACAGGATAAGACATTGACTCCAAAGCTGAACACCACCCCTTTTAATTTTGTAGTGAGGGATATTTCTCTTGAGAATGCACCTGTAGAAGCCAGAACTACTGCACTCTGCCTTGCCAGTGATGTGCCGTAAAATCTAAGGTAAATCACTCACCTCTCTACCTCATTTTGCCCATTTTATTTAATAGAAGCATTGCTGTGTTACTGGAAGTATCTGCAAGGCTGTTCTTAGGGTCAGCTAGATATTCGTTACCTCAAAGAACCCAAACAATGCATACACACACCTAACAGCCTATTCCAATGCTACAGTGACTTCTGAAAAAAAAAAATTGCTTGCAAAGAAGAAAGAACTGGTGATACTAACTCTAGATTAAAGCACCATCTTTTAACAAACAACAGGTATGTGTTGCCAGCTGAATATTTGAGGAAAAACAATTCATTTCTGAGGTCAGGGGGAACAACTCATTTCTGGTATGAAAAAGAAAAGAAATACCCTTATCAAGTAATAAATAAAAGGGAATAGTTTTAGCCCATATAATCATCGAGGCATACCACTGAAAGAAGAGAGGCTGAAGAAAGACTATCAAAAGAGATGAGACATTCATTGTAGACAAATAATACCTGGGATATTATTCATACTGCCATCAAGGCAGAAATCAGTAAAGACATCAAGAGTTACTATGTACCTACAGAACAATGTAATGAACACTTGGAATTTCCCTTTATTATGGGTATCTCATGTTCTTTAACAGGAAATGCATCATTACAGAATTGTCAGCCAAGGGATACGACTAAAGGCATCACTGCAGCATAGCAGACTTAAACCCCTGCTAGTCTGTTGGAAGCAGTTCATGCACAGCATGCAGACTTTAATGATGGCTGGAAACCCCTTCTAGGCTTAAATCTATTTGCACACTTTGAGATCATAGCATGGCTGTCAGCAGTAGCTGCCTTAAAAATAACTCCTAAATGTTTATTCTGTAACTGGCAGTCACGCTGTATATTGGAGAATAAGCTGATCACTAAGGCAGGTGGAGATGCCACAAAGGGCATAAAATTATGGGTCATGTTTTTTTGAAAATCTACCACAAAACTCCTGTCTATATGTCCTGAGTAAAAACAACACACTGAGTCTGAAAGCACCAGAGGAACAGATATCTTCAAGACTGAATGCAGAAAGGAAGAACATGTGATTCTATCATATATCACCACCAGGGCTGGTTCTGGAAATAGCATGGATATACTCTCATGGTCGTATATAGGGAAGTTTTCGGGTTTCCGTTTTTTTAGAGGTGTGCTGGGAGTGAATTAGTTCCCAGACGGCTTTGCTGTAAACTTCAGCTGAAAGATGGCAAGTCCATTTCATTGTATTGTTACAATCAACTGCAGACTCAAATCTGCCTGCAAACCATGTGAATTCAGATGCTACCGCCCATCTAATTTTTTGTTACTGAAATAGTTTTATAGCAAAAAACCCATCAGGAAACAAAGGTAGTAACATATGCTAGTAACATTAAAAAAACCCAAAAATCCATGACTTTAAAGGTGTGGTGTTCAGCATCTGCCACTTCTTTGGTGATAATTCTCCATGCATTGGAGGTATTGTTCATTAAAAGCTATACCAATTACTGTACCTTTCTCTTTTCAGATCTGCATAGAAATGAATAATGGTACCATGGAGGGTTTATTCATTCTTTCTTTCTTTTCTTCCTTCATTTGCTCTCTCTTCAAAACATAGATGAACTTTTTTCACTTTAGTTTCAGTTACTCTTAGATGGGAAAACTTCCCCTCACTGTTTCATTCTTCTCTCACCTCTAATGCCCAAGGGGATATCTTGCATGAACTCCTCCAAAAAAATCCACAATCAGAAAGCCCACATGCAGGATTTTGAAGCTACAAGTTAGAATCGAAGGCAAGGATCTGGAGCAGTTTACATAAAAGCAGTTTTTCTTCTATTGAAAATATAACTTTCCCCCTATCTGCAGGCCAAAATGTCACCCCCGCCACACACACACACATCCTGCACATACACACTCTCACTCCTCAAAAGCTGTGTGACAGCCTCAGCTGGGGTTTAAATGCTCTTCCTTATTAAAGTAACTAAGTCCATTGATCTCAGGTGAATTATGTACTAGGGGATGCATATGCTTGAGCCTTGTTGAAACATGTTTGGGTGGAAGAATGATTTCCTTTTGGTTCCTTGCAGATAATATCTCCACCACCAAAAATCCATCAGAGTTAGCAATAGAAATTGCTTCTTGGATTTTGAACATCCAGTTCAGCTGTCCTCACAGCAAAATACAAAATGGAAACACACTGGAGCTGACAAAAGATCACAGTAAGAAACTTCACCTTCCTATCCATAAAACAACTCAAGTAAATCAATATCTCTGAGTGTCTTTATCATTAATCACTTAAAGGGGACTTGAAAATATTTTTTCTCCACAAATGGTTTGCCATTATGCTCAAACAGATGATCCTTTGGATGAAAGATTGAGGTACTGAATGGAAGCAATGTATACAACACGAAATGGTCTGGTTACGGCTGCAGTTAGACTTCACACTCGTATGCAGTATTACAATGTCCATAGTGCTACAGGGGGAAAAAAGGCCAGAAAAAAACATTCACACTATCCAATTTTCCTTACTGACATTATAGGACAGCTTTCTCAAACAGAGTTGAGGTATTCTTTACCTGAACCATTTTGTGTCCTCCTATATAAGCCATCAATCTTGGAAGCTTCTCTGTTGTGTGTATGCATGCAACCAAACCAACATAGACAAGTTAAAAATGATGTTTTGAGGGAAAACTCAAATATTGAATTAATAAAAGGTAGACCATAGACTGGATTGTAGCATTCTGTGCAAAGTGGTCCAAATTCTGATAAGGGCATCTGTAATAGGAGTGTCAAACATATGTGGTAATATGATACATATGGTTTTACAGACAATTACGCCACCCCAGTGAAGTCCAGTCAAAGTTAGTCATTGTTTCTTGGCTGAGGTGCTTGCTTGTGGCCTATTCACTAATTCTATTTATGTATTTCTAACAGGGATTTCTGGTACATTTCCAAATAGCTTTATTCATTTATTAACAATGTGAACTGGGATATGCAGATATTTTTCTCTGTAGTCCCCTGGAGATCAAGGGGCACAAACTTGCATAAAGCAAGAGCCAACAAATGAAGTGAGTAAATTAAAATTGTAAGAGGAGAAAAAAAAATTCAACCAATTGCCAGATATTGAAATTACTGTTATTGAGAAGAATAATTACGCAACCTCAAGGAATAACCAAGCAGTATTTGTTTCAAAAATATTCAACCAGCTTCAGGCCATGTGTAAGCACACTGCTAATGAAAGGCTTCTTTAACTACTCATTGCCACTTCTCTGCCCCTTTTGTATCACTACTAATTAGCAACATGAAGAAATATCCCCTGCCTTTTTGCCATCATGCTGTTCAACTTGCCTGATTTATTTGATAGCATAATCCAGTGTTTGACATATGCTGCTGCAAGATCATATTATCTAAAACAATATTACCAAGCAACCTCTGAACGAGGACTACATTAATGAGGACTACTCAAAGCCTGAGTGAGGGGTAAGTTGAATAAAAACAACAGATACTTCTACTACATTAAAACCATTACAGAGCGGGCTTCTTCCTAATATAGGTGCTTGACATTTCCCATTAAAATAACTTATTTCAAGCTATTACCATTGCAAAAGTGAATATGTTTAGGCTGAAGTTACCAATACTAGCTGTCTGCCCTAGGTTGTTTGTTTCATGAAGTTTTAGTCTCAAAAGAATACCTGCTTCTTAATACTATTCCCTCTTTGGAGTCAGGAAGAGCCCCCCACACTTCCCAAACCACAACATTTCTATACTTTAAACAAATATTTGTGAGAAACTGATCCAAGCATTTCTTTCAACTCAAGTGATTGCTCACAACATTAATAACCTTGGGAAGCTTTATTGAGTGAGGTGACATCTTTTATTAGACTAATGCACAGTACGGCTAGGAAAATGAATTTTTAGGGAAATATAAGCCCTTTCTGCATGTTCCAAAGGGAGAAAAATGTTACTTTACTACAGCTTTCAGAAGAAAACCTCATTTCCCCGAAAGCTTCCAGACATTCATCTGCTAGGTGGTCTAATAAAAGTTACTGCCAACATACAAATCCTGCTTTGATCTTTAGGACACCACAGCTACAACAAAACCAACATTATTCCCATCAGTTACTGTGTTGTGCTCAAGTAGCAAAAGAAAGTGCAGTTACAACTAATATTCTAGTCCTGTTGTGACTTGGAGATGTTCCATGGTAGAATCTCAGCTTTTTGGGTCATTTGCTTGTTTTAGTCAAAGCCAAGGAAGTACTACACACACAAGAGTATCTGCACGGTCAGATACTCAAAATAGGTAAACGAAATTGTTTTACTATTCACTTTTATTTGCCAGCTATAGGCCTCAGGATGATTTGCAGAAATACTGAGCATTCACAACTGCAACTTAAAACAACAGGAACTATGTGTAAAAATATGAAATACCATCTGGTGCTAACACAATTCTCAAAATAGTTTATCAAAGTACAATTTACTAAGGAGAATAAATTTGCCCCAAACCCATGGAAACTCTTGACTTTAAGATTTCTGTTCCTTAACAATGATCTTCCTATATATCTATGTGCCTTGGTGGTGACAGTAGAGATGGAGATACACTGTCAACAGATGAGGGCTTGGCTCACTAGAGTACTGAGGAGCTTATAACCTTTTGAACATCAGTACATAATAATACTAAAGCATTACTGTTGTGGTTTAACCCCAGCAAGCAACCAAGTACTGTCCAGATGCACACTCATTTTTAGCTCCCCCCACCTCAGTGGGATGGGGAAGAGAACCAGAAAACAGCAAAATCTGTGGGTTCAAATAAGAACAGTTTAAGAACTGAAATAAGGCAAAATATAAAATATATTGTAACTATAATGAAAAGGGGGATAACAAACGAGAGAGGAATAAAACCCCCAAAATGACTAGAGATGCACAATACCATTGCTCACCACCCACTGACGGATGCCCAGCCTGACCCCAGCAGGGATTATCCCCTC
>QWTY01003467.1:4376-22833 GCA_008033365.1 Pseudorectes ferrugineus | reverse complement strand
ATGAAGCAAGCAGTTCAGCCGGATCAGGATACAGTGCAGAAGGTTGTACAGGAGACTGTAGTTGTCAAGGAGAGACATGGGATGGAGGTGCATGCAGGCGGGGATCCTGCTAAAGTGGCCGGACTTGCGCTGGATGCCCAGGCTGAGGCAGCGTCGGCGGTGGCTGCCGGCATGAAAGGGAAGGAGGGCTCTGCTGGGACTGAGGGGGCGAAGGAGGAAAAAAGGGAGGAGGCTGGGAAAGCCCTAACCAAACAGGAAGGAGTCGCTGCCGCTGCTTCGTGTGAGCAGGCGGAGGAGCACAGAACAACAGTCCAACTTTCAGAGTCTTTGGAAAGAAAACCTCATTTTGAGGTAACTTGTTGTTAAATTGGTCATGTCTGTGCTGAATTGTGAATGTAAGCAATAGTGGGCTAAGTTAATTCCTGTCATCAAAAGTAAAGTGTGCCCAGCTTGTATGATTGCATTTTTACAGCAGGCAGTTTTTTTCTCCTCTTATTTCCTCCTTTCATGTCACCTGCAAGGCTTGCTGCTGGTTTCCATCATTAGCAAAATGCCATGCATTTTTACTTCAAACTGCTTTTCATGCTACAAAGAAATACCAAATTTCATGGCATTTTATGCAACAGGTAACAAGATCAGCTGGCATTCTGTTTGGGAAAGTCCATCGAGGTTGGCAAAGTTCACATGTCCTCAAAGACAGGAAACATTTTGTCTTTTCCATGCTTGGTGCAATTATAAATAAGTTTACTGTGTCTTAAACAGAGCAGGTTCCTTATTTTAGCCCCATTAGTAGAATTTAAGGAGCTGTTTTGTGGAAGGTTTTTTTCCAAGAGCTGAACAGATGACTAAGCCTGGACAGAATTCATTCTCTTGTCATTTTAAGAGAATGTAGAATCACAGATTCCCAGAACAGTTGAGGCTGGAAGGGCCCTCTGGAGTTCATCTGCTCCAATCCCCTGATCAGGCAGGGATGTCCAGAATGAGTTGCTGCCCAGGACCCTGTCCAGAGAGCTTTTCCTGAGTATCTTCAAGGAAGGATACTCCACAATCTCCCTGGGCAACCTGTGCCAGTGTTCAGTCACTCTCACAGTGAAAAAGTGTTTCCTGATGTTCAGAGGGAACCTCCAGTTTTTCACGTTGTGACCATTGCCCATGCAGTGTTTAGAACATTTTGAACTTCGTTTTCGTAAAATCCAGGGAAGTGCTAAATGTTGACAGCACCACATACATAAATGTACCACTTTAATGAAAAGAATTTTCTCCTTTTTTTTTTGTTTTTTGGTAAATGCTGAGCACTTTTTAGTTGTTCTTTCTTTTCCCCAAGCAAAAAAAAAAAAAATTCTTGTGAGAAATCCATAAGCTTTGCTAAAAGTTGCAATTCCTTCTTTTTTGTTCACGCAGTCGCCAGTTGTGAAGACTGAGACTATCAGTTTCAGCAGTGTTCCCGCTGGTGGGGAAACCCTTGAAATTTCAACAAAGGAAGTGCCAGTAGTCCATACAGAAACAAAAACCATTACATATGAGTCTTCTCAGGTAAGAAATTCTGCAAAAGACATGGTCTAATTTAATGTGCCCTCAAGGAACCCATTTCTTCACCCATCTCTAAGTGTATGCTTTAGTGTAAACTTTTCTAAGTTGTTCAAGTATTAAATATTAGCATGAGGAGGATGTACATGAGAATAACTTACCTGAGGATGACTCTCATGTCCTGGTGTAGGGCCTTTTGAGTACATTGATGAAACTGCAGATTTAAAAGCGCCGGCTTCTCATCTGTGCTTCCAGAGGCAAAGGAGAGCCTCCAGATGCACAGAGAAATACTGACTCATGGTCATCCTAATAGCAGTTACCCCCTACCATAAGATACTCACTTTATGAAGAACTGTAGAAATAGGGAAGTTTAACAGTCCAATTCTTGCCTCCCTGTGCTCAGGAGCACTTTTTCAGTGACTGGTTTTCTCTTCTGGTTTCTAGGTGGATAGCGGTGCTGACTCTGAACCAGGTGTATTGATGAGTGCACAGACGATCACATCTGAAACCACCAGCACTACAACTACTACACATATCACCAAAGTGAGTCCTCAGAAAACAGGGAGCTCTTTTTTCACAAGGGTCTATGCTATCTTAGCTTCAGTCCTATGATACATTTCAAAATGGGGACACATTCTGATACTCTTTTGACAACTTGTAAATTTACCATAAATAATTGTCCTTATTCACCTGTCTTTGGCTATGCTGAGTTGATTAAAGCATCATCCAATGACTTGACAAGAGTCCTAAACCCTTAGGGTATGTCTATGCAAGCACAAAACCTTGCTGTACAGAGACACTTGATTTAGCTGCAAATACTACCTGGAACTGGAAACAGTATAACCACATTGGCATCATATGGCAGCCTAGAAGGAATAATTTGTCTGAACATGAGGCTCCATGAACATTGACATGACTATGCCTTTCAGCCCTGAGATATTAGCCCTGCATGGTGTTGAAAGCACATAGTAAATCTGTATCATGTAGCCATAGCAGGACATTCAGTCAGCTCAGACACCTTGGCTGTGTTTCTGGGTGGCACCCTGAGGAACTTGCCCACAGCCAGACTGAAAGCTCATCTGCACAGACAAATGATGTTGTGTCTTCCAGGTTCCAAGGTGGCATTTAAATAACCATTCCTCCCTAAGCAGGAACCCTCTTAGTGCTGTGACATCTCTCCTACCAATATTCACTGAGAACAGAATTTCATCTTTCTGCAGTGACATTCACCCACTAGTAGATGAGCTATACAAGGGCCACACCACCCTGTATGCCATTCTGAGGCAAGCAGTTGGACTTCAATAGGCATGAATATGGGCTGTCTGTATTCCCATTCTGTTCTTCAAGGGACAAATTTGCCATTTTTGATATACAAACATCTCTCTTGGTCATGTGCAACTAGAATCATAACATGACCTGTGTTGGAAGGACCTCTGGAGGTCATTAGTCCATTCAGAGCACTCAAGCCAACTCCAGACCTGCTCACTTGCAGTCCAGGGTTGTCCCCTCTGCGCGAGCTGTTTGAGCCGTTTTGGTCCAGTCATGAGAGGGTTCGTGCACTGATCATTCTGGGGATGAGTAGCAGCACTCTAAAGTAAGTTATTGACATGCATTTGTCCCTCCCATCTAGACTGTGAAAGGAGGCATCTCAGAGACAAGAATTGAAAAACGAATAGTCATCACAGGAGATGCAGATATTGACCATGATCAGGTAAAATCTAAAAGCTGCTAAAAAGACTGCCCTGAAGACTGCCAAAAAGAATATTTCTAAACATTGCTTTGACAGATATTATTCATACCGGCATGCCTTAAATTAAGCTGGAACAGTAGTTAAATCAGTGATGGTATATTTCATATTTTAATCATTTTCCTCATTTGTAAATTGTGTAATATGTCATGAATCTCTCCACCTTGCTACTGATCATGCATGTTCCACCTCCTTTTTGTTTTTGCCCTTCTGTGGTTTCCTTGGGATAGGCGCTGGCTCAGGCAATTAAAGAAGCCAAAGAGCAGCACCCTGACATGTCAGTGACCAAAGTAGTGGTACATAAAGAGACAGAAATCACACCAGAAGATGGGGAGGATTGACCACAGGTAAGAGGACCAGATGATTTTCCTAGGCATTTACTGGGCTGGCATGTTGCAGATGTTGTTTTCCTACCATATGTCACCTTTAACTCTTCACTTTCTCTCACTGGCATTTCCAACTTGCTGGTTATCAGTTCTGATATTTGAAAGTAAACAACATTCAGCTCTACACATCTGTCTTCTTTAAACAGTGCCAGCTGGAGAAAGAGAAACTATTCATTTGCTTTCGTTGGCTCTCTGAAAAGTCCTCATTGTCCATGCTTTGTTTTAGTCTAATCTTCTACTTCTGATGTCATAAAAAACCTGTTGTCTGCTTTTGTGTCATTTAAGAACAAAAATAATTTGTTCTTAAAGGTGTGCATTTTGGTTTAAAAATGCCAAGGGAAAAACCTACAGCTGCTTTTTAAATGTCCTGTGCAGATATGTTACAAGTTATGCTTTAATTCCCGACTTGCAAAGATATGGTCCAACTTGCTTTTAAATGCAGTGAATTAGTTTGTCGGTATTTGGGTGTCTTGGCTTTCTTGTATTTGAAAGAACATTTTATGTTTTAAAGCAGCATTGTTTATCAGGATGAGATGATAATGCAGCTTTCCTTGCGTCAAGCTTTTTCTCAGTAAAGGCATGCTCTCCAGTAGTGGCTGGCTAAACAGACGTCTTAATATTCCTATATTTATTCTGTGTGCAGAAACATGTCATGCATACTAACCTGCTATGCAAAAGCTCCTAATGCCAGCACCATTGCACAAATTGCTTTGAATGCTGTATGCAGAAGGGGAAGAAAAAGCTGCTTGTCGGATTTGTTGAATCGATAGCAGCATTTTATTCTTAAAACAATATGTATTCCCTAGCACTTGGTGTAAGTAACAGAGTATAATGCACAGCACCTTTTGAAGCTCTTTGGCTCTCCTGCTTTTGGATATACAGATCCTAAAGAAAACTGAATTTCAGTGTCAGTTATTTATTTGGAAGATGGAACCAGTCACTAAGGAGTGAGTAGCTGTGATTCTTGTGGTATTCTGCTAATTGTTTCAGAGACAGCTCAATGTGGCTTGCTTAAAAGCCTATTGATGTCACTAATTTGTTCCATTGGCGTCAGTGGACTTCGGATTTGGTCCAAGTTGCTTATACTGGGATGATGCCATTTTCAAATAGCTTTTCTTATACGAACAAATTGACAAAATCTCTTTTGCAAGAGAGTAGTTGCTTTGAATAATTAACTCAGTTCTCTTTTCTGCAGGAATAACCTAGAATGCATATGAATCCAGACATGCATACCAGTAGGAATACGAGAGCCTATACGGAGTCTCAGTTCCAACCTGACTGACTTGTATCTGTCTATGGAAAATTTCAGTACAGAAGAATTGATCTTGACAGTTAATAAAGAAACTGGCAGAGATACCTTCCCATAGAAAGCAATCTGAATCAGCAGCAGTTAAACAATATTGCATGAAGCAACAATAAAATTACAGAAAAGCAGCATTTTTAATTTTCTTAAAATGTCTAAGTTTTCAGCTTTACCTGCACGTTCATAAACAATATAAACAGTGATCTCATGTAACACATAAACAGTTCATGCCTTTCACAGTTTCTGAAAGTATAAACAAATTAAAATTTGTTAG
This sequence comes from Pseudorectes ferrugineus, assembly GCA_008033365.1. Classification (NCBI taxonomy): domain Eukaryota; kingdom Metazoa; phylum Chordata; class Aves; order Passeriformes; genus Pseudorectes; species Pseudorectes ferrugineus. Next base: position 17,596 of record QWTY01003467.1, on the reverse strand, counting down.
GTGGCAAGCCTTTTGTTTACGGATATTGTAAATGAAGATTACCCCCAAAATGCTAGAAGCTGTATAGGTACTGTGTATAATGTTTTACCACACATTAGATGTGCCAATAACACAGTTTATTCAGTAAACAACTTGAATCTTATATTTGTTTCATCTGGTTTTATTACTGCCCGATAAACGATGATGAATCTTTACTCTTATCAAAACATTTAAATGCTTACAAAGTGTGCTTTGTATACCTGACTGAATACCTTATGAGGTAGTAATGATTTTAGTATATTAACTTTAATGATTTTTGTCAGCATTGTTCAGAGTCAGCTTCCAGTCACCCTTCACAGATCCTAACCTTGTAAATTATATGTAGTTATTTTGGAGAAAAAGAAAAAAATCTGTATTTTACTTAGTTTGCACCTTTAGAAAATTATTAATCTGAAATAACCGTGATGGTTTTCTATTGATTTCCCTTTTGTTCTCAGAGGAAAAAAAATCTGTTTTGAGAATCTGGTCAGCATTTACTATCTAGTTCTGAGTCAAGCCTTAACCTGTACAGAACGTCCACTGAAAACTCGTTAGTGTCCAGCTCTAATACCCACGGAAGGGATAGCGTCCATTACACTGTCAGCTGCATCACAACACATGGTGAATGTATGTTTCTGCATAGTGAAATAAAAGTGGTAAATGCATCCGAAATTGTATTGTTCTGTGTCTAAAAGCACCTAGTGGTTTTCAATATTCAAAACATCAAAATGTTACGTTTGTAAGACGCCACAGGTTTTACTCACGTGCACAGTAGATGTGTTTTGTCTTCAGCGGCTGACACTGCACTGTGCAGACAGTGGGAGTTAGCGGAGAATCCAAAGGGATGACAGTGTTCACCTTTGGGCATATGATGTTTGCAAAGGAAAAGGACTGTTTGGTTCCTTCTGTTTTCTCTGGTTGTGTAACATTTCACCGAAGCTAAATGAAGAATTTTGTCGTTGCTTAGAAAGTAAAGGCCAGTAGCGCTTGATCCAGATCCACTCTCTTTTTGTACTTTGGCTCTGAAACATGGATAAAATTCTCTTTAAAGCAGTATTACTTATTGGTTCCATTTTTTTTCTTTTTTTGCTCCTTTGCCAATCTCACTGACACTCCCCTGGTAGTTTAAGAAAAATTTGTAACAATTAGTTCACCCATCAATCTGTATTTCCTTGCAGGATTGAAAGACAATGGGTACAAGCAGACTTTTCAGGACATAAAGGGCCAAATTTGCCCTTCGTTGTTTACACGGGGCTCCCTCCCATTGAAGTCAATGGATTTGCCTTCAGTGGAGAGCAGGATTTGACCCAGTGACTTGTTAATAAATGTTTATTTTCATAATTTAGAAAGAAAAATAGTATATATAGAGAGAATAACCTGTAGATAATAATTAAAAGTAATATCCCAAGGCTTTTAAAGCTTTGCCCTTAGTCTCCAAAATGTCTTCCTTCCACCAGCCATTCTTCATGCCTTTAAATCCAGAGTGCTAACGATGTAACCCCTCCTCTCACCGCCGTCATTGTTACCTCTCGCCTAATGACCGACGCAAAGCCGACGGTCTGTTGTGGTCTTTGATGGCCCTCTCCTCCTCCTCCTCCTAGTCCAAGACCATCTCTGTTCTCATCCCCCTGAGTGACAGTAGGCTCAGCTCTCTGGTGCTGCTGGTGCCCAGCGGCGGCCGGGGGTGGAGGAGGTCCTCACCCTGTCTCGGCCGATGGCACACCAGGTCCTCGCTACTGCATCAGGAGTTTAAAAATAGACTCTGAAGCCATATTGATCCTCCCTCAGGTGCCCCTCATGTTGTCAGCTAAGAAACAGCATTGTATTACCTCAGAGAGACACGAGGCGATCGCACAGCCTTCTCTCCAGAGTTAGCATTATATTTTAGCATGGCTTGAGGAGATTGTACTCTGGTGATCCTGCACAGTATGTACGCTGTCTAAAGATATTGTATTGTAAGAAGTTAGTCTCCTTGGAAAGGACACTCACCACTAAGATACAGCCTAAGCGCATATAAACTATGAGGAGATGAGAGTGGACAGGCAAGGACATCTCAGTGCCACTGTTGGTAGTAGACCCTTGTTTGGGGGATGGTTCCTGGAAGTGATAGCTTTGGTTTTTGTTAGAAACTGTTTCTTGGGTTGTCTGCCTAATGCTGTGCCACATGAAATAAAGAGCACCTGCCTGTTTCTACCAACCATCTTTTGTCTCCGTCTCTTGTCATTTATTGTTGGTCTTTGTCTGGCTTCTTGACATAAATCAGCCTAGAAAACAAACCATTAGATAGTGTATTGCTTGTGGGCAGCATTGCCAACACAGACACCAGCATGGGAGACAGCCTTACTTGCTACAGCTGGAATCCCAGCTTCTATCCTGAGAGAACTGGCTGCTCTGCACCATTGTGGTAAGGGTTTGCACACCAGGCAAGAATGGGCATAGGAATTGATCACACCAATCGTGACCATTACACATACAGAAAGAGTGAATACATCACGCTGACATTTTTTAAGCCTGCTTGGAATCCCTTGACATTTATCCCCCTTAAGTTTTTAAGGCTGTCTCATCACAAATGGCAAGTAATGGTGTTTCTGTGCTCAAGCAACTATAAAAATAATTTAATGAGCTTCTAAATCCATATACTAGATCAAAGCAAGGGTTTAACAGCTTAGCCTTATTTCTTCCCAGAGCAGATTTAGGCAGCTGGTGAGATGATGTGCTTCATCTGTACAACAATTTGTATCTGCTAAAATGATAGTTCCTCATAAATAGTTCTTCATGGCATATAAATTGGACATTGAGTCCAGGCTTCAGTTTGGCAATCACACTGGCAAGTCTTGCTGCAGGTTTCTTGCCTTACACCAAAATAGTTCTGTCAGTTAAGATCAGAAAGCCCATTTACAAGCTTCACCTTTACATCTTCCTTCTTCACAGGTAATAAGGATGAGATAAAGAAATGCACTCCCCTTTTTTATATCGGAACAATAGTGGTTGAGATTCTGCAGAACTAGGAATCAAATCATTATTTTTAATAATGTTCCCTAGTTATTGAAAGTCTGTGACATGCCTGAGGCAATGCTGAGATCTCCTGCAGTCCTGTATAGATCGCAAGGTACAGTGGTGGTTTGAGGTACTACAGATGGACTATGGGTGGACAAGTGGATTGCTATGAAAAACACTAACTCCATTTCTTATGTTATTTGTAAAGAAAGAAAATTAAGCACTTTTCTTAAATCTTTAGATTCCAAAGGCTGTATCAGTCCAACACTGCAAATAGTGGGTTGCATTGTCTTTTGTCACTAATTTTATGCCTTTATCAGCAAGGAGTCTGTCTGTGGTTGCTCCAATCCCTCAGAACAACACAAAATACCAGCCTTCCTAATAAAAACTCGGTCATACTTAAAAAGACTGTTATTACTTATGCATCTTTCAGTTCCATCTCAAGGATTTATCTATAAATAAACAGTGGGGCATATTGTTGTTAGTTTTTATATAAAAATATTTTCCACAAGTTTCTGTATTCACTAACTGTAACCAGATTATTCCATTACCTTGGAATACTGTTAGCCCCTGTTCAGACTGTACATTACTCTGGTTTATGCCATATGTTTCCATCTCCACCCTTTTTTCTAACTCCAACATCAGTCCTTCTCCTCAGCTAGAACTAATGCTTCCTGTAAAGACTCCTGGAGCAGAATTTCAAAAATCCTTGTTTAAAGGGAAACCAATATGCTCAAATTATGCAAAAAAAAGTCAGTCAACTTTCTTCCATCATCTCATGTTCCCAAATTCAGCTATAACCTCCATAAATCAGTGACCTCACCCTTGCAGCTGAAATGACCATCAGTCACTGTAAGTAGTATTAATGGCCTGTCTTTGAGCATGACTACAGTGACATAAAGGGGAAAAGAAAAATGAGAAAGAGTTCTGACATTAGAAATTGTTTTCATTTTTAAATACATTAGATTTTTATCTCTACAGTCTACCAGCTCTACTTTCTCCAGTACAAAACTTAAATTAAGGACCTTTTATTCTTGGGTGGGGTGGGGGTTTTTTTTTGTCCAGAGTTTACTAGGAATTTCTTTTCTATTTTTTAGAAGTATCTTTGCTGTCTGCTGTGGTGAGGTGTACCATGACTCCTAACTTCTGTGCACAACCAAAGCTTGGGCAATGTCAACTAATAGGAACTGCAAAAAAGCAGATCCCAGAACATGAGCAGCTTTGGAGCTGCCTGAATTACAACCTAGAGGGTGTGTTTCCACACAAGCCTTTCCTTACAGCGCTCATGTAAAGTACTGGGCATGTGTTATTTGGTGGATAATCCTGGGTGGCTATAGTGTAAAAGACAAGATTAGATGAAGCACATAAAAGGGCTCAGGGAAGGGTGTATCATAAATTGTACAATGATAAAAAGAAAAAAAAGCAATATATCTGAGTATACAAAGCAAAGAATTAAGAACCTTCAAAGCCTTTTCCAGTAGGAACAGTCCAGCTAATATGATGTTTCCTTAAATCAGGAGTGTTACTAGCCCAGATGTCCTTTCTCAGTGGATTTAGGAGGCTGTTTCTCAGACATATTGGTTTTCTGGTCAGACAGTTGATGGATTTGGCATATGAAGGCTTCTAAAGGCATTTATATTCCTGTAGTCCAATGTCCAATCAATATACAACTTAGATAGATGTGAATCATTTTATATAGTCACAGAGGTGGTGACAGTTTAACCGCTCCTCTTTAGACCTCCTAAATCCTAAGTTACTGGACTAACACACACACACACATTTCCACAGAGCATTATTTGTTCTAAGAGTATTTTGATGAAATCATCCTTGAATATTCATTAAACAATGGATTTTTGTTTTGGTTTGTTTCTTTCCATTCAAAATGCCATCTGGTGATTGACATGTAACAAGATTTTTTTTCCGTGCAATCAGATGAGATGTCAGTACAGGTACTTTTTTTAATATCATTCTATAAAAGGGAACACCATGAAAATACTGCAACATGTGGCCTGATATCACAGAAATAAAGGACTGTCTTGAATACCTGTGTGATGTGGTTCTTGTGATGAGCAGTCTTCTGCAGACTCTGGGAAGACAGTCTGTAATAGTTATCCCACCACTTCCCAGTTATTTTAAATTCTTTTTGTCCCTTCTTGCTTGCTTTCATATTCTCCAACTTTACCCATCTGTGTTTGATCTGTCAGGCTTCTCTCTGCATCTTCTCTCCTTCCAACTTTTCTCCCAGCTTTTGAGCAGACTGCATCTGCTGCTTCTCTTTCTATTCATTTTGCTGTTACATCTTATCACACCTATCAACCTTCTTTAAAGTCTTGCTAATTCTCTGTCCTGCAGTCTTCCCCACTCATCCGTAACCACTTCAACTCCCACAATGATGATACATCCAACCCTTAAGTGCGTATTTCTTTGCTTTCATATCTCTCTACAAATTTCAGCCTTGGTTCATTCTTCTCATCACTGGTGTCTTTCCCATGAGTGATTTTATCAAGCAGTACTCTGTCTGATTTTTTTTATAGCCACTTTCTCCCTCTTCAGCCTTCATCTGATCTCTTTCAGCATTTGCCCATTTTCTCTCACATTGACACTTGGACCTTTCACGTTTTCTGGTCCATTAGCTTTGATGAGTTGTCATCTGCTTTCAGACCTTTGAAACCCCATCCCTACTTTCTCTGCTCCTCTTTCTGACCCATCACTGAAAAGCATGCATGATGGAAATGCTGTAGATAGTTTGCCTTCAGTACAATAAACATTCTTTTTTCTAACAATATTAAACTACAGTCTCCTATTTAAATAAATCCCCCCCAAGCAGACAATCTATCTGCTGCCTGTTGCTTCTACTTCTTTCTGCATGGGCTCCTGCCCACACCTTCCAAGGAGAGCATAATTAAGATGCAGAATTAACAAGCAGAATGACTATTACCATCCTCTTCCTTCTCAACTTGCCCTTTTCACAGACGTAGAGGTGTTTTTTCTACTTCAACTCCTGACACCCTCAACACATCCTCACAATTGCATCCCAAAGGATCTTTCTCCTCACAATAGCTTTATTTCCTAAATTTTTAGTTCCTCTCACGGTAAAAATGTCTGCTCTGGTCCCCACCAAGTCTCAATTTGACATCTAGGATCATGTTGCCGACATTATCCAGAGCTGCTCTGTCCCACTCTGGAGGCCAACCTGCTTTCCCCCACAAGAGATAGCACAGCAGCTCTTCTCCAGGCTCAGTCTCAGGACCAGTACTTTTCTGTTGTCCTCAATGACTTGCCCTCTCTGTAGACACATACCCCACTTTTCTATCTCAATCCTGTCCTCCTCTCTGTGCTCACTTAATTCCTTCTGACTCTCTATCCACTCTTTCAGCAAAGGCCCTACTTATTTCACGCCACTTTTCCGTGGAAATCTTTGGAGCTCATGGTGTGCATTCAATATTCCTTTACACTACCTTGCTGTGATCTTCCCCAGAAATGTGGACTCAGTCAGCTCATATTTCTGTCCAACTTATTGAAAGTAACGTTAGTATTGCTTCTCTTCAAGCAATTTGTGTATATTTACAGCTGCAGCACTGTTTAGTAGAAATATCTCTGTCATTTGTGTTACCACATTAGGACTTCTGTGTGAAGGCAAAATGGAGACACCCCCAGGAAATGTGATATTTGTTAGTGTATGAGAATAAAGAGGTAGCATCATTGCTATGTTGACACCTAAGCTGTTCTGGAATAAAATAGCCAGTTTTATTTCCACTGATAAAAATGCCCATGACCAAATGGGCATCTTCACTGTGGCCCAGCATTGTAGTCTCTGAACTGGAGCTGGTTTGTACCTGATCTGCTCAGAGCAAGGGTTGAGGAATGGGACTGTCTTCTCCCATTCTATTGCACATGACCCTTACATCAACCTTAGGAATACAGTGGAATGTTCTGATCCATGTGAGGCAGGCTGCTGTGACACAGGCTGAGCAAGTCAGGTATCAACTCACTGATTACGCACGTCGCCGCATTTGTACTGAAATGGTGCATCAACAATATTTATTCAATCATGCTACTAAGCTCTCCTCCAGTGCATTTAATGCTGCAGGAGGAGGATGACATAGCAGAAGAGAGGCAGGCAAAGCACAGGCTCTGCCATAGCCTTGTGGGTGACAGAAACCTTGGCTGGCACCCTGCATGTTCCATCTGTGTTGCCAAGTACATCAATCACCCCAGCAATTAAAGCTAATGGATGTTGTGACAACAGTAGGCCCAGTTGGCTCCCTACCCAAATTTTATCATTATATGTCCTTGTTTTTCCAGAAATATATGTACAATGTGGGAAGCTGATTGCAGTTTCTCCAGTGAAGTATATTAATGTCCTATTGACAATTAACCCTGTAGTGTCAAGAAAGCCACCTGGTGCTGTGGCAGGCCAAACCCCACTGCTCTAGTGATTTGGAACAAGTTCTTTTTTGTCAAAGGAAAACTAATTCGGCCAAAGCTAAAAACCCACCTTTCACAATGATGTGAAAATATCCGACCAACAGCCTTAACAAAATTCCATCAAAAGCATCAATATTGTTGACATGTTATGGTGGCAAAATCAATTCCGTCACTATATATGATGGAACTTATTTTTCAGCCTGGGGAAGATGATGTGACTGAAAGACAAGGTAATTGGTAATAGTTCAGGATCAAGAAAGCTGCATCTTATGCCCAAGTCTAAGAAAAAAAAACTTTACTGTCATGTCAAACTGTGCTGTGTCTACAGCGCTCATTTTGTACTTCTTTAAGGCAAAAACAATGGTGGCAGAGGGGAAGAAAAATCTTGTGGCTGCTCATAAGAGAACTATCATGTGGAAAAAAGAAAACCTCTAGGTATGAGTAATTAAAATAAGGGAGTAGTATTGCAGCACATGGTGATACAGAACAACGAATGGCTATGTGGGTTTTGTGAAAATCTTGGGGTTTTTTACTTAGGAAAATGAGGTAGGGCAGACAGTGCTAATGCAGGACTTCTGTAGAGGGAATACAGCCTATTTGTCTAAGTGGTGCTTGGTAAAAAAATAAATCAGACAAAATGTACCGCAGGTGTAACAAAAAGTTCAGATATGCAAGACAACATATCTCTTCTGTTAGCATGTATCCTGTAAAATGAACTCTTAGTGTTCGTTGCAGTCATAAATTAATAGCATTGCTGTCTCCAAAAGGAGTAAAAATAGTGATGGACTAATATCCATCCACCATCTGAAACAGGCATATGTCACCTTTACATGCTGTTATTTTAAAATCTTGATGAACAGAGATAAGAATAGAAAAGGCCATCCCCATAATGTTGCTAGCTTCCACAGCATGTCTTCAGTGTATATAATACGAAACCGTATCTCTAATCATGGCTTTAGATACCAACAACTGTCTTGTTATTTGATGATATTTTTAATGTGTGCCAGGGAGAAACTAGGGAAAAGAGTCAATATCCAATGCCTGCACAACTCCAGTTGCTGGTGAAGATACTGCTGATGGCTCAGTCATGAGCAAAAATTTCAAGGGATTTCATTATGCAGTAATATTTGCATTTGTATTTTCCCCTTTATAAACAGGCATGAAACCACAAATTGTGTGAACAAGCTTGAAGTATTTCAACACTAAACCAGTAATATCTCTGTACCTACATGAAATTATGCAAAGCAGCTACTGCTGAGACTCCCAAGTGATCTGATTTCAGCTGTACATAATTTGATAATGATGTTCACCTTAAATTATCTGCTTGGTCAAAGAAGACTTGCATGCTCAGCTACTCTGGCAAATAGATTTGTTATAAGTCAATTGGTAAAGCTTTTGTCGAAATTGATGCACACTGTGTTGGCACCAGCAATTAAAACTCACCCACCTCTGTCACTGTTTTGCTGCTGGAGAGAGAAATAATGATCTTTTGAGACAACAGTAATATCTAAGACCTGCTAATATAGATGTCTCTGCATCCATTTCTCTTCCAGAGGAAGAAAAAATAAACAGAGACAGCAGAATTTCTCTCTTTATTCTCTTGGGAATACAGTGATGGATAGAAGTGACAATCCCATTCAGGCTTTGCTTCTGACAGGGCAAGCCTTTGTCCTCAGAAGATGTGGTATTTGAGAGCACTGGAGCTGATGGTGTCTTTTGGAGCTGATGGTGTCTTTTCTAGCTGGTTTTCAGCAGTCTCCTCACAGCCTTTCCTGCTCAGTTACACTTTAACTAATCTAGAACTGCATAAGGGAGAAACCTGGTTCTGATTCTGCTTTCTATATCCCTCCCAGGTGTTCTGCAGTGTTTCTCACTGTTATGCATTATGGGCCCCTTGGCTCTCATCACCCACCTAAAAAAGCTTTCAGCTTCATCTCGGTCATTTGTCTCTGGGATGAAGTCGCAGCCACACTTCATGTTGAGCTTTACTGTCATCTTCCTGGTAAAAGAAGACAGTGACACAAGTCACAAGACCTGAAGATCTGACCTTACCAGTCTTTTGGATTCAACCCACAAATACAATATCCCTACTGCCTTGATGACAGAAATTTTCATAGGTATCCATATCCATGCAAGGTGGCAGGGAAATTTCCGTCATGCCTACTTGCTTGTCAGCCAATCCCTGCGGCCTGCTCAGACCCTGCTATGATGGCAGTCAGGGCTAGGATCTTTCCACATTATAAACACCCATGTACTGGGTCCCAGTCCCTTTTGTTGATATGACTGAGCATTAATATTTCTGTTAGCAGAACAGAAGTGCATAAAATACCTACCTAAAGAGAAGTTGAAACCTATAAAATGTAACACCCTCCCCTACTATTATCTATTTTTACTTTTATCAAATGATAGGTTCAATATGCCTATACCCATTTTTCAACAACTATTCCTTACAAATTCCTTACAAATTCACAGTTCTCTATACCCTGCTGCTATGGCTGATGAGCAGAAGTTCACAAATGCAGCGTGTGTTAGTATTATTGCTATCAGAAAACAATTGTCAGTCTGTATTCAATATATCCCATTGCAAATATTAAGGTATAATTAATCTCATGGCTGATGAAGAATAAGTTGAATATTTCCTTCAATATCCTTAATAGGAACTTCTTTTAGACTGATCTCAGTCATTTGGCGTGCAGCAACAGACACCCCTCTCAAATTCACATGAAGGTGACTTCAGCAGTGAGGAGCATGTGCCCAGCTCCAACACAGCAAAGGTGAAAAGAAGGTCAGTATCTTTCCTCAGACAGTTTGTATTTTTGCTTCACTGGGAAAGACATGCCCATGCACTTCACAACAGCGATCTGCTGTCATTCAGAGATAGATTCCTCCACATGTCCATTTTGTATGTTATGCTGGTCATCAGCATGCTTGTCAAGATCTTGCTTTTGCAGATGATAGGACAACCAGAACATTAACAGCAATTCCTTTACTTCTCCTTTCTCTTTACATTTGAAATAAAATCGTCAGATAGTTCTCAGATCAGCTTTAGCAAATGACAGGAAAACCTGTCATTTTTATTTGATATTATTTTCTGTATCTTTGTTCCAATGCAAGTACAAATGAATTAGGTATGGCAGTCGCAGTGGGAAGGCACAGCTTCAAACATATGAGAGGAAATCTCACTGGGAGGTGTTGTGTCTCCCAAGACATGGAAATGTGTAATATGGGTATTAAAGAATGCACATTCCTTTCTAGAGTGTGTATTCCTTTCTACAGTGCCAGATAGGGAAAGAGTTGTGACAGACATAGAAGGAAATAAAGCATCTGCCTATATCACACAGGTAACCATAAATATTTGTCTCTAAAAAGAGATTTAATGTGGAAAAGAAGGTCTGTATACCCCAAGGTCTAGGAGTCAAAATGACCCAAACAGATGGGTCTAAAAGATGTAACCCTGAAAGAAGGCTATAGCAAACAACAGATGTATAGCAGATTTACCAGGTTGTACTGAAAGCAGGAGAAGTAATTTGGAACTGAAAATTTACTATATGTTTGCACTCTGAGAACCAAACTTGTGAACAGTACTTGTCAGATATGTTACTTTTGTTATTAAAAGAGATGGAGGCTGACTTGAAGCCAGATGAGAAAAGAGAAAGGAATTCTGCTGTGGCAAATTTTGTTTGGGCAGCAAACAGAACTCTGCAAGGTCTTCCCATTTCTAGATACAACCTTTTGGGGTTTTAGTAAACTTTATACAGAATATATACATTCCACTGTTAGCAGGAACTGCAACTATCTCTTGAAGCCCTCTTGCCCTTTAAAACCATATGTCTCCAAATGTTTCTGGAAACTGTTTGTGTAGTATTTCTTTGAAGTATGATCTTGCCTCAGAATTTTACCTCAGAAGACCAATATTCCTTTAAACAGGATTTTTCCACCCAACATCTGGCAGTAACCCAAAGCAAATCACTAGAAATACAATATCAGGGCAGCCTCATAATTACAGCAATGATAACCAAGGCCTATGAACACCATAGATTTTTGAGGGCTTGAACTGGTGAGGTGCATTTCACCATGTGAAGGTAATTCATGAGGCAAACATGCTTTAACTTTGTTAATAATTCTTTTCTTCCATGCAAAACTGTAAATACACAATCTAGAAGCTCCTGACCATGCCTCTAGGTTTAAGCCAGCGTATTGAACACAAATTGTATATCTGGCACGATGTTTGCTGACTTATTTCACACTGACACACTTCAAAAAGAGAGGAAGTAATAACAATTAAGTTCATCATCAGTATAGTATATGGTTTGTTTTACTATACTATCTTGAACACCCAGTCATGATCCAGGGCTTCATTTTGCAATATACACATACAGAACAAGAATGCGGATTCTTCCACCAAACAGCTTACAGGCAATGCAAGAGAGGACTGCGTGAAGACACCTAGGTGAATAGAAAGGGATGTGAGGGATAAAGGATCCCATTGCACATGGCTTGTCTGCTATGAAGAGTTTTGAAAGGGGAATTTTTAGGCAGGACACCAGAAATACTTTATTCGTGTTTATAGAGAATTTCCAGAACAAACTCAATATAGTCGCACAATGACTGAGAGAAAACCTAAGGTAAACTAAGAGAAATTAAGATGCAGATTGTGATGGCTGGACTAGTGACAGGACATGATTGTGGGGGCCAATGAGGCAACAAAACTGAACTGTACCAAGGTGGAAGGGAGACAAAGATCACAGAGAGTTTTATTCAGGGAAGACACAAACTCGATAATCATTGTTGTGGGGCGTTTTTAGATAAGCTTATAAGGATGAGGAAATGGGCAGTTATAGTCACCCATCAACAAGGAGGTCACTGACATCTGAGCATGAGGGGCCTTGAGAAGAGGAGAAAGACATTCCACAGAGAACACTAAGACAAAATTAAAGATAGTGCTCTATAGGGTCCACATACCAGGTATCCAGGAGATAATAAGAGAAGGGTCATGTGAGATCAAGTGCTGTGAAAGTCAGAGAGGGTAAGAGTATTTGAAAATAAGAAGACTGGAAAGTAAAAGCTGTCACATCCTCTCTCTGGTCTTTCTGGACTAGTGATTTTATGAGAGGGAAAAGGCATCCAAGTCTTACTTGAGTTACAGCTTATGTGAAACTCCTGTGAGCAACATATTGTACGTTCAGGAAAAACAAAGTAATTAGCTGAGCAGAATTCATGGTTAAACTGCTCCTGCAAAACGAGCAAGCAAAAAAGTTTTAACAGTGTGTTAGAGGACTGCAACAGAATATTGCTGAATCAAAGCAGCCTGCAATGCCTAAGGCTGTTATGACATATTTAGCCTCTGTATTGATACAGATACATAATCCTGTGGCTCTTTAACTGTCACAGCAAAACATGCAAACATATATAGTACTGTTAGCACTTAGTGTAGTAGGCTAATACCAATCCAAAGCTCTAACAGATGCTCTGACTTGTGCAGTGCATGAAATACTTAAATATTGTGATCATTAGCAGCCTCTTCTTGAGCATCACATGCAGTCTTGGGCACCACGATATGAAAAAGACGTAAAGCTATCAGGGAGCATCCAAAGGCAGGCCATGAAGCTGGTGAAGGATCTGGAGGGGAAGCCTTATGAGGAGCAGCTGAAGTCACTTGGTTTGTTCAGTCTGGAGAAGAGGAGACTGACAGGAGACCTCACTGCAGTCTACAACATCTCACAAGGGGAAGCGGAGGCACAGGCTCTTCACTGAGAGGGTGTTTGAGCACTGGAATA
>QWTY01003466.1:19995-32002 GCA_008033365.1 Pseudorectes ferrugineus | reverse complement strand
GGCAGCCCTCCTCCCGAATGCAGCCAGGAGGGGCTCCCTTGGAGGGGGCTCGGGGGGCTTGGGGTCCTGGGTTTTCCCGTGAGGCACCCAAGTAGATGGTGCGGGTCCTTTCTAGTGAGGTAGGGTGTTAATAAGGTCCCAGTCCAACAGCTGCTTTTACGAGCAGAGGCTCACCCACAGTAAGGACGGAGCAGTACTGGTCTGGGCTCTGACGGTGGCAGTGAATTCACCCCGCAGTAAGCAACAGCTCGACTGTTCTCCCATGCCGACAGCGAGAGCAAGAAGAACCAAGCCCAGCCCGTCACCCCCAGCCAAAAGCTCGTGGTATCTCTGCCCTTCCCCAGAGAATGCCCCTCAGCTATGCTAGTGCAGCCAGCTGCACTCATGCCCCTTCTCCTTTGCTATACCCTTTGTCTCTCTTAAGTACCAGTTGTCTCTTAGCAATAAATGGGAGAAAATTTCCTGAGAGAAAGAAACAAAAGGAAAAATCCTAACCCCCAACACTTCGCCATTTTAATATTGTTCTCTCTCAGAAGAGCTGATGTAAACAGCCACTTAGAGTTGTTCATGGCAGATGACCATGAGAATTAAAACTGTCTGCTGAGGGGTTAATTAGAAACCAAAATTTCATTGAAATAGTATTTTTAAATGAACACGTTTTTTTTAGCCCTGGAATGGTCAAAAATAATGTTTTGAAGAAAAACAATGTCAGAGACTTGTAAGCCATAGGCCAAAATTAACTGTTCATAAAGTTCAATGCTCACAAAGTATTTAAATCTCAGCCTTTCATAAGACTTACCTACTGCCTATGCTGTACTTTGCTGATTTGTAAGGAGCAAACATCACTGATACAGCTGCCAGTTGTTCTCTGTCTCTTATGTAGTACACTGACAGTGTGGAGGAGCCATATACCCAGTGGAATTTGTCTCTACAGGTTTCCTGGGTTAGGGATTTACTCAGGTTGTGGAAGACACTTGCATTTTACCTGCACATAAGTTTGGCCCTTACTAGTGAGATAATTATTAGTGAAACTAATAGGGAGTTTCTTGTACTTTGCTGTCTTTATGGTTGCTACTCTTCAGTTGTTTTTCAGCATCTTATCTGTGCAACCTAATTACAGCAATCTATGGCTTTCCTGTAATGTGTTTCTTCTCCATTGTTCCCACATAGTCTAAAAGGGGAAAAAAGAGAAGGTGGATTACAAAGGAGGAAGGCCAGGCTGAGTAGTTTAATTGGAGGTACCAAAAACTTTGGAGGTTGAATCAGGAGTGGGAAATGAGAGAGGTTTATGGAGGAATGAATCTTGGATGTCAGCAGCAAACTGGTTAGACAATGGGGAAGAGGACCTAAGGTCCAGCCTGGAAAGGAAGTCTGTAGCAAGAGTGATGGAGAAAAGCCAAGGCAGATTTAAAAGTCAGGATGGGCAGACTGGATATGATAATATATCTTGGCCTGAGAATTGATTTGAATTTGTCAATATGTATATTTAGATACAACAGCTTTGATGCTATAAAGTCGTGTTAAATTACTCAGTGTTTCTTTTTCTCCCAGTTAGTGTTGAATCGCTCACAGGTTTATTTTAATTTCTATTCCTCTGACAGAATCTGGGAATCTTCTTTTGCTGGTGGCAAGTCGTAACCAAATCGTTGTGGATAACATCACTTCTCAGTCACACAGTATTTATTCTCTGGTTCGGGATGGGACAAATATTGTGGCTATTGATTTTGATTCAATCACGGATCGTATCTTTTGGTCTGATACAACACAGGATAAAATTTGGAGTGCTTATCAAAATGGGACTGACCGAAAAATAGTAAGTTTTGCTGAGTAAGTTTTTCTTGTCTTTTGTCAAAAGAAAATGAAGACACTGTATCTTCAATTAACAAAGGGGAAGAGGGAAATCCAAATATAGTAAGAAGAGAGATAACAGAGACAAAGTGAAACAACTTCGTAGGTGCTAAGCTAACGTTTCATATAGCTGTTTGAAAAAGAAAACCGAATGCTTTCAAGAAGCCCTTTTTTAAACATCATACTGTAAGCTGGTTTTCCAATAAGAAAATTCTAACTTCTTCAATAGACCTACTGAAGTTAGTAGGATTGTTTGGGTTTATGCTTTGCCATCACTTTGAATATGTGTACATCGTGATTCCTTCTGCATGATAGACCTAGAATATATTGGAAACTTGGTTCCCCATTTTCCATATCTGTAGAAATGCAAAGGGTAAAATTTAATATAAACTTTTCCTCCTCGTCCCCCCCCCTCCCCTTTTTTGTTATTAAACAGGTGTTTGACAGTGGTGTCACTGTGACTGAAAGCATAGCGGTAGATTGGGTGGGTCGTAACCTTTACTGGACAGACTTTGTTCTGGAAACGATTGAAGTCTCTAAAATTGACGGGAGCCACAGGACTGTGCTGATTAGTGAAAATATAACAAACCCAAGAGGACTAGTGTTAGATCCCAGAACTGAGTAAGATTTTTAAAATTTTTTTTTAAACATGCCTATTTTATGATGTAACTATTAAAATTTGAGACATGCCCAAATTGTATTGAAATTGTAAATGACAAAATTTAGTGTGTTTGCAGAATTGATTAATATTTAAAGTCATGAGGTAATTACTGGTCATCTGTTGCTCTGTTTCAGTGTCACAAGATGGCTTTTTACCTATAAAAGATTTTTATACATTTGCTTCCTAGTTAAGAAATATTAATTCAAAATGATGATGTATCACTTCAGTTGTATGTGATTTAATGTCATATGCCTACCTTCACAGGCCCAAGTCTAAAGTAATTATTATGATTGTATTGTTATCACAAAAGCACCTTCCCATTCCAGAGAGCAAGTGGCATAGAGTAAAAGAAATGTGATGATTTGAATTGTTCATGTACAAACTTTTACTTGTTTTTGAGGTCTTCAATGTCTTGAACTCTGTTTACTATTAGTTTTAATACTGTTAACATTATCAATGCATACCTGTCGAAATATAAGCTTGTATTAAATTATTATGTAGCAACTGGAGAATCAGATTCTAATCAACTTTAAAAACCAGTGATACCAGTAGCTTCTATATGCTGCTATTATCGACAAATAGAAACATCAGTAGAAGTATTAAAAGAATTTTTAGAACAGAAATTACTGTAATATCTTATGTAAGCATTTTGCCAAAAAAAAATAATTTCAGTATCGTGTAGCACTGGTCTCAGAAAGATTGCTTCTATTTTTTGGCTAATGAGTCTTCATGTAATGTTTCTCAATAGGCAGCTAGGTTTTTTTCCCAGCTCGGTAACCACAAGTTACTTTTTTCAGTGCTCATGTAATGTTCTGGACGGACTGGGGCCAAAACCCTCGAATTGAAAAAGCCAGCATGGATGGCAAAATGCGCACAGTGATTATTAATAATAAAATCTACTGGCCCAATGGACTTTCCATTGATTATCCAAATAAACTTCTCTATTTTGCTGATGCTTATCTTGATTATATCGATTTCTGTGATTACAATGGAAACAACAGACGACAGGTGGTTGCAAGTGATCTGGTAAGACATTAATGAGGAACTGTTGTTTTCCCATGTCCCTGCTGATAGTACGTAAAAATATATTTTTATTGTCGTAGACTTGTGTGTATTTTTCTTCAAAATACTTGAGTGAAGCAGATGTGAAATATTTTAGCTGCTTCTAGCTGCTGGAAAAAGAGGAATTGCATATCCTGTTCAGTCTCTCAGGAGATCTTCAGCAGAGCCTGGAGCTGCATGTAGACTTGGTGCTTTAGATCATTCTCATCTGTTTTGTCTGCATGTATGTAATCTGAAGGTGACATCTGGCACTGCTGCTATTAGGTGGTGCATTTTCCATAGGCAAATATAGTACAAAAAGCCTGGAGAAACTTTTTCTGGTCTTTTGTGAGTGATTATTGCTACTGTTGTTGACAGCAGTGAAGGGTTTTGTGCTACCAGGTCTTGCTGTGTGCACAAAACCTCCTGAAGGACCATCCCTCTTACAGACTATCTCCCAGTGAAGTGCTGCTGGCAGCTTGTAGCACTGTCCTTGTACCAACACAATAGTTCAGATGTTCAGTTGGTATGCAGAAACCGGTATCAATAACCATGTGAATGTCTTCAAGAATTGACTCTTGGGGCTTTTACTTTTGGCTGGAGAGACAATTAGTGTGAAATAGGAGCCAAGGCAATCTTTCCACTCCTGGTTATCTGAAATGTAGATAAGCTACCTTCTTTGATCCCTGGTAAATTTTAGGGGAGCTTATCAGGGATGCAAGTTCTTGACAGGTCTGTAATTCTCACTAGACATTTTCTCTTGTGCTCTCGAAAATCTACTGTTGGGTCTTTATCTGTTGGTTCTGCCCTGTAGTTAGACTGCTTTGTTAATTCCTCATTTTCTTCATCTCACAGGGTCTGTATAGCGTTTTAGTTTTAAAAAAAATATATTTTCCTCTTAATTTATGTCTTGTTTTTAGACAATGGATGATACTTCTTTTTTTCTTTCTGAAAAATATCTTTTGAGACACGGTTGCTTCATTATTTATTTATCTAAAAATTATGCTCAGCTCGGTTGTTGCTTCATTGCAAGCTTTACATATGCAAATCTCCAGAAGTAAATTGATAATCAACCTTGCCTTTTTAGATATTGCAGCATCCACATGCTCTAACCGTCTTTGAAGATTTTGTGTACTGGAGTGACCGCTATACTAATCGAATAATTCGGGCCAATAAATGGCATGGAGGAAACCAGACAGTTATGATTTATAACATTCACCAGCCTTTGGGTCTTGTGGCAGTCCATCCTGTAAAGCAGCCTAATGGTAAGTTCATCAAAACAATTTTGGTAATTGCAGAAATAAGCATGCAGTAATGTCATGCATTGGAACACCAAGAATCAGGCTTTTCAGCAAATGGGTTGGGTTAAAACAAGCAAACAATTCATCGTATAGACTTACAACTGTTCAATCTGGTGTTAGGGAAAGTAACCATCTAGGCAGCATTTCAGGATAATGACTAGCCAAAAAGAATAATAAGGAGGTAGTTTGTGTCATTTTCTTGCACTTTGTTCTGAATGTTTTTATAAGACAATTGAAGCATTTTTGGAAAGCATTTTAATTTAAAAAATTTCTCTCTGCGGCATACCAGACTCAATTTCTTGTGCATTAATAATTCTTTTTGAAAAGATTACTGTAATCAACCTTCTCTGAAAGTACTTCTACATTATTTTAGTCGATGACACAATAATGATAAATAAACCCCTTCATTGCATTAAATATTCTCTCTGAGATCTTATGCAGGTGATGTCTTGCAGCTGAAAGACTGTAAAAAAAACCAAATTCTTTCTGTTAGGTAGACATCTTTCATATCAGACTTTTTGTTATTTCATGGCATGACTTGAAGAGTGGGAAGTATATTGATATGAATATTATCTTTCAGCTTTAGTTATATATCTTGTGTATGGAGTGTTTCCCAGTAATAAATATTAAAATGACCTTTTTTTTTGTTCCTTGAAAGACACCCCCGTTCCAGGGAGGGCAGAGGCTTGCATCTGAGTTAGGCACTAGTACTTTCAGTGCTGGATTTGTTTCGGAACAAAACCTTCCTCAGTCATGTTCAGAACTTAACTCACCTAGCATTCTCACAGCAAATTGTTCGGTTAGCAGAGTGTAGCATTAATTTATGCATCATGGTTATGGTTTGACAGGTTTTATTTTACAACCCAAGGTTTAAAAAACTTTCTATCACTGGTGGAGAATTTTTTTTTTCTTTTTCTTCATTGTATTTAGTACATTTATAATTTTTCATTCTGAATTATTCTATTGTACTTTATGTGGCCAGACAGAAGAGGAGAAATACAGCACTAGCAGAATAGCAAAACATAGTGATGTTGACAAATGAAGAAGTAATTACTTGCTGATTGAAATTCCAGATGCAGTAATAAAACTGTCATCCACTCTCCTTTTTTGTAAATCATTACATCTTACACTAACCAGAGTTTAGATTCTTTATACTGATGACATGAACAATTTTCTTGCAGTTTGAGTTTGGAGTTTATGCCATTATATTATTGTCATGTTAATTTGTTTTTGGTTCTTGTTAGTTTTTTTCTTAGTAACAATTGTGTAAATTCCTGGAACTTCCAAGCTTTTTAGAATAAGGTCTTCTGCAATTGCTAAGGATATACTCAAAATCTGATTTTTGTTTTCTATGAAGATTACTAATTCTGAAAAATCTTCTTTAGCAGCAAGTTTGTGGAAGTGATCTAGGTTGAATTTTAGTGTATAGTAATAATAGCAGTCAGGAGAGACCCTCAATGTCTTTTTTTTACATTTTACAACTTTAGTTTCACAGTTTCAAAGTGATCTAAGAAATTTGGCATTGAAGTCCCACTATCTTTGAAAAAGACATTGCAACTATTTTCTCTTTAGTTTCTCCAAGAAGTTTCAGCAAATAATTTAAATCCCCCATCTAGAAGGGTTATTACAATCAAGGACTGCAAATCCTGCAGGTTTCCTCGTGTAGTTAAGAGAACTGTGAAATGGAGTTTGAAAGATATTTTTATGATGCATAAAAGTTGAACAGATCACTATGATAATGGTACTGGGTTTGCATGGAAAATTGTATCCTGTTACAAGTATATTGTATTGCTTGTGGTTCTTAGAAATAATTTTATTATTTTAATATTAAAGAGATAGCAAAGCTGTCTTGGTTCTGGGTCGATGTTATCAGTAGCAATGAGACAGAGTATTCTCTCTAGTTGCTCATATTGTTATAGTTGCTAATAGTTCCTTTTTACTTTCAGGTATTAATTCCTGTGCATCGTCCCCCTGTAGCCACCTCTGCTTACTTTCTTCATCTGGACCACTTTTTTTTTCCTGTGCTTGCCCTTCAGGATGGATCCTCTCTCCTGATAACAGGAACTGCATGAGAGGTAGGGCACTAATAATGTGATGATAAAAAAGACCTGATATTGTCAAGTCCATCCCTCTCCCAGGTGAGAAGCATACTTCTGTGGGCTGCTTCTCATGAAATCAGTTTGGGCCACTCCAGACAGACGTCATTTAGGACATGTGGAATATACTTGGCCTAATGGTTTGGAGACAGGTTTGGGAAAGAACTGAATCAGAAATTCAGATGCTTCATTTGGAGAAAATGAGTGAAATCAATTTTCTTATAAACATTTTAAAGAAGCCACATTTTAAAATTTCTCACCACATGGAATGTTTGGCTGTTGGAATACATATGGAAGGAGCTTAGTATCAGTTAAAAATGAAAACATACTCTGGCGAGTTCTTGTGTTCATTATAGGTATTCAGCTTGGAAACAGGGGTTGTAATTGTAAGAATGTCAGGATGCAGGAGTGGAAGGGACTTCCTTGGTCACTGAAGTTTGTTTCTTTGTTGACCTTGACTACGCATCATATGTCGCCTTTCACCAGTCAAACTTCAGTTTTAGATTAATCTGAGTTCTTGCCCCTAAAATTCACTGAACCTCACAATTTTGATATTTGGAAACCTGATTTTCTGTTCAGATATAGTCTTTCCCCATTTTATGCCCATTTCTGATGCCATTTTTGTCCTTCAGGATAAATAGCATCAGTAGTTCTCCTTTAGCAGTGGTATGTTTTGTTTTATATATATTTGAGGTGACTATCACACTCTTTCTCAGCCTGTATTTTGCTAAGAAGTAATTAATGATCTTTTGGTTTCCTCCAATCAGGCAAGATGTTCTTCCTGTTACTTATCACTCTCTTCAGCCTATCTGAACTAATGCATTTTAGAATTCAGATCAAGATTTCTCACCTTCAGCTTTTTCCCTCTCCAGTGTAAAATAGTAGAAGGTGCCAAATGCAGAAGGTCTGGAAACAATGCCTAAAATTACATGTGATTACATGTGATGCAGCTGTAACAGAACTAACTTCTGCAAACAACTTCGTATCAAAAAGTACCACTGAATTTTCTTTGGATAGTCCGTAGATCCCAGTGATTTGTAAACGTCGTTTAGCCAGTTCATTTAAAAAGAAGTCACAAAAATTCAAATTAGTGGTAGGCAATATGTGACTAGAAATTTGACCACATTGCTTTTGTCAGATGAAGCATTCATTATTAATTTTTCCAACAATTGTACAGATATTAAGTGTGCTGTGGTGCCTCCCTATACAGGAAGCTTCAAATCACTGAAATTTACATAGAAATTATCTTTGGGATAAGATAATGCTAGAAATCTGTCAGTCAAAAAATCCTTTTCTTTTAAAACTATCTAAATATTAAAGGCCAGTATCACATTCTTTTCCTGCTTGATACTTAGCAGTGTGCTCTTTAAAGCACTGTATTGCATTCACATTTTTCTTAGTCAGCAGCAAGGGAATTACCAATTTATATAATCTGAAATGAAGTGTGAATTTGTTTAATCTACTACAAAAAAGAGGGATTCTTTTAGAAATCTGCACTTCTTTGATTATGTGCAGGCTTATAGAGGGATCATGATGAAAGAAATGGAGCATGCCAGTGATGAAGCACATGCACGTGTAGAGGTTGACCCAATTCTGCCACTGAATTGAGCTATTGACATTTCTTATCTTTATTTTTCACATGTTGCAAATTTCCCTGTGACTGCTTAGGTACAACTGTGGCCCTTTTGTTGACATAATTGTTCTGTAAGAGAGAAATAGAAATATCTTTCTGTGAAGCACAATTCTTTTAAATTATATGGGTTTATTTTTTTCTACTTATATGTATTTTATACAGTTAAAACAGTACGTAGAAAACATCTACAGATTTGGGTAATTTAAAAAGATGTATATGCTGAAGGTCAGCACACCAGAAAAAGTTATAAAAAATATACTTATTCTTTTCATTGTAAAATATTTTAATAATTGCTGATGATTAATGTTCCTGCCAATGGCAGAAAGGTTGGAACTAGGTTGGAGGTTGGACCTTTAAGGTCCCTTCCAACCCAGGCCATTTTATGATTTTGTGATGACACACGAATAGGCATTTGCCATTTCTGTACTAGTATTTACTGTTATCCTTATCCTTGCTGTCATTGTTTACTTTAATAGGCCAGCACAATCTTTCAGAGGTAAGATTAAACTGAGCTGCATGCATTTGATTGCCCAGTGTCTCTACAAACAATGATATTGCTGGTCTCTCCCTACTTTGTTTGCATAGTAAATACTAGCAACTTCATGTGGATGGAAAGGCATTGATTCTATGATTGCACCATTTTTAGCTTTATGTAAGAGGAAGAAAGCTTGCCTTTGTGCTTATTTTATTCTAAGCTGCATTTCAGGTTGATATAAAAGATGGTAATGTAGCAAGCTGGCTTGGAAACAACAGAATTAGTGCATATTAAAATATTGTATTAACATGGCACATGGGCATATTTAATATAACAATACATTAATTTTATATGGATTATAATTTGTCATGTGAATTGTATTAAGTTTAAGAATTGCAGAAGTTATATTAATGCCAATCTGATGAACCTACACATGTTTTTATATATCTATAGCTCAGCAAATTTTCTCTATCTTCCGTTGTAAGAATGAGGAATAATCAGATTGTATAGATTTGCATAGGTGTAAAACTTGAAGCAGTAAGTTAAATTTGACAAATACTTCTAGCAGCCAGACAGAAGTATGGAGAATAATTTTTGAGAGGTGCAGTGATGCTGTGTTTTGTGGTTTTTTATGTCAAAATTTTTACTGAAAAATTTATATAAATGTATTAAGCAGCCAGTAAAGAAAATCAAAACCAAACCAACCAACCAAGTCTTTGATCTATTATAAAAGAGGAAATGGGTTACTGCTACAGAAGCTCAGTTCCCTGTTAAGTGGTAGCTTGTGCCTATGGGAAGAAGAGGCTAGAATTTGTTCTCCAAAGACCAAAGCACGAGGAAGAGGGGAATCCCTGTTCAGGAGATTCTCTTCCCCTGCTCCCTAGCAGATGAGAAATGCAGTCGCTGACTCTCACTCTGCAGCTCTCTGATGCATTTTCTCAGATCACCTGATGAGCTGCCCTTTGTTAATAAGATTTAAGCATAAGGGTACAAATTTACCTAAAAGTAAATATACCATAAGGGAGTATGTCTGCTCCCTTAGGGATAAAACAAGAAAACAGTACTGCTGTTATATTTAATAATAATGATCAGCAGTTGCTGCTGTGACATTTTTCTCTGCTTGTGAGTCCTGCTTAATAGGCGTTGGAACCCATCACAGGCAGGTCCTGCAGAATCCTCAGAGCTTTGTCGGGCTGGTTCCCCTTCTGAGAGATTTGAAAAAGCAGCTTAGAGTAGCTGCACAAATACCCTTTTTCTCTTGTTTGGCAGTGAGTGATCCTGCCTTATTTACTTCCTTCTGCTCAGAATTTGCATTCTGATTGCCCAGTGCTGAAACTTAAAATGTTACAACAGTTTCAGTAACTGATTACCTCGTTCCTAGTGAGGGAACAAACTTCTTTGTAAGTAGTTTCAAAACGTCACTGGTAATATTGAACCACTCTCAGCATCAGGGAACTTTTGGGTGGGAGGGGAAAGCATATGATAATGCCATTTTCTTGACCAGAAGCAACTCTGAATTACTCTCTGTTTTCACAGTTGAACACCCTTTCCTTATTGCTGTAAGAGATAATATAATTTATGGAATTTCTCTGAACCCTGAGGAGAAGACAAATGATGCTATGGTTCCAATAGCAGGAGTTCAAAATGGTGTTGATGTTGACTTCGATGACTCTGAACAGATGATTTATTGGGTTGAAAATCCAGTAAGTTAGTATTTGTGTTCAAAATGTGCACTAAATTAAGAAACTTTTTTTTTTTAAAGAGTGTTTTGGACTGAAATATATTAGCGTTGCTGGTAAGAATTTTGAAAAATAGAAAGGAATGAAATGGTGGGTTTTTTTGTTGTTGTGGTGTGGTTTTTGGTTTTGGTTTTTTGGTTTTTTTTTTTGATTGGTTTTTTTCCTAGGAGAAGTAAAGAAGCTTCGTCTCTTTTGTAGAGTAGTTCTAATTTTTGTCAGCAGAAACATTTGATTAATGTTTTTTCTGCCTCAGAGACATGAACAGGAAGTACTGGAGAGCACTGACAGACCCATACTCTCAGCCCTGCTGTGCTGTAATCCACTCTCTGTCGTCTCTCAACTTAAGACTCAATTCTGCAAGCACAGCCAGGACACTTCTCTATGGGAGCAGTACATTGGACACAGTGACACTTAGCATTAGAATGGATGTATGTGCATCTAGTCTGAGCACTGAATGAAGTAACATCATAGAGAGGCATCTTTTTCTTTAAGCAGAAAATGGTTGCAAACTCACAGTAATTTCCAGGTAGTACATATGAGGCTTATAGATTTGCAAACTAATTTGAACTAATTTTTAATAGTTAATTATAATTGTTTGACTAAGTGCTTTTATTGGTGGTCATGAACTAAGAAATTATATGTGTTCCATAAGGCTAACTTGTCACAAAAAACCCCAAAAAACCAACAAAAAGACAACCAAACAAAAAAACCCCCATAATTTTTGCAGGATGGACACTTCAAAAGAAAAAATCTATGGTAGTGTGTGAGACAGATGTGATAGCTGCAATATGTCTTCACTCTTGGAAACTTAAAAGCAGCTTTTTTTGTCAAGAAGAGCAATAATTAGGTCTTGGAGAAGTACGATGGTAGATAAGGAGATTTCCGTAATTATGTTTTAACAGAAACAATTCATCCAAACTTGTTATGTTTCATCCACACGAGATTTTTGCTTTTTTCCCCAACCTGCTTTCTTTACATTTTGCAGCTTTGAAGTAAATACAATTTTAAAAATAACTAATTTCAAAGTGTATTCTATGCCACTCATAAAGAAATTACAATTTGTTTAATTATTTGTTCCTTCAAAGTTAGAATGTTTAGTTCAATGTAGTATTTAAATAGACCTATTTAAGGTAACCTTTGCCCAAGAAGCTGTTTAAGTACTTGGTAATCTGTTTCATCTTCCCTGCAGTCTGAGAAAATATTCTTGACAGAT
>QWTY01003466.1:7779-19759 GCA_008033365.1 Pseudorectes ferrugineus | reverse complement strand
ATGGCTCTCTGAAAAAAAGGTATTTCTCTAGTTTGTAATGACAGAAGCATATTTGCCTACTTTCTTAATTGTAGGGCTTGTCCATTACCTCAAGGCCTCTTCCTTAACACCACATTTTGCCTCCATCTATTGCATGTTTGGCTTTCCCTGGGGTTTGTCTACACTTTCATAGTTGCTGTAATCTCACTGCCAGTGGTGGCGTCATTTGAAACCGTAGAGTTCAAATGTACATCCATCAGCTTGTTCACCCTGTCTGAAGCAAAGTCAGGAAACTAAGATAAAAGTCCCCCCCTATTCTACTCGAAAAACACTTCCAAAGTTTTATTATCTTCAGCTGTCATGTTCCATAGGTTATTAATTGTAAATTTAAATAATAGGCAGGCTTTAAGGTATATATATATACTAGACACTGTTGTAAACATTAGATGTCCATCAGACTCTCAAAGTAGGGTATAAAGAGTACCAAAAATTATCCTGTTTTCCTACTTTTTTTCGGAAGGCCTAGGGATTCAAGGACAGGTTAATTTGCAAATAGCACCATGTTGTTAGGATTCAGCAAGAAGCACTCTACTGCTGTCTAAGAAATTTTAGTTATTTAAGACAGCAGTAAATTGGTCTGGAGTTCTTGTTCAGTTGTTTTGTTGAGATGCTGATTGCTTTTTCAAGCATGATTTTCAATTCTGCACTGAGATATTTAGATGGCATACTGATATCATGGTAACAAAGGAATTAAGGATATACATGGAACATATGATCACTGCATCCTTTTCCAAAAGTTGACTCTACCTTGTTCCTTCTCTGAGATGGCAACTGCAACCTGTGCTCCACTTTTTACTCCTGGTTCTGCTCTATCTCTGCCTCTGCCTTCTCCCTCCTTGAACTGGACTAGTGTTAGAAAAGATTGCAGTATAAAAGAAGTGCTCATGTAGTTGGAATAGAAGAGTGTTTTCTGCTCTTGACCTTTTATTTACTTTTGTTATTTTTTTTTCCAAGGGTGAAATTCACAGAGTGAGGTCAGATGGAGCCAACAGGACAGTTTTTGCTCCAGCAGCTGTTATTGGTGCTCCTGTTGGTCTGGCATTGGACTGGATTTCTGCAAACCTGTATTACAGTAACCCAGGGACACAATCAATTGAGGTAATTATTTAAGAGGGACAATTGGAAAATAAGAGCCTAGATTTTTCACTGCTATGTATACAGGTTGAAATTAGTAATATTTATTGAGTGAAAAACTTAAATTAGATTTATTATAAAGTGCAATCTGTCTGTAGAAAAATACTTTACAAACTTGAACAGAAACTTAAATTTGAACATAGTCAAAAAGATTGAAAGCAGTATATTCTGCTCATATATTATTTTTGTATAAATCTCTCTCTTTTTTTTTTTCCCCCTAAAACTCATTTGGCTTCCAATATTTAACACACAACATCTCTGGTGACTAGAGTTGCTGTTGTTACTATCTCCACTTCAAATCAATGGTCCCAATGCAGTGCCTGTGATAGTAAAGGAATGTTGCCACTGAACGCAGTAAGATCCATTCCCAAATGCTTTGATAACATATTATGTAGCTTTCTGGAGACAAGCAGTCTCATAGTATGTGAAGGATAAAATTGTCATTCAGTGTAGGGAAATGGAGGATTCGTAATATGTAATACAGTAATGACTGTGAATAAGCCCAGTCATTAGTGTTCTTGTTCCAAAATATAAATGCCTACTATTAAATTAAAAGGCAGCTAATTTGAGCAAATGAAATGGGATCCTTCCTAAACCAGAATTTCATCAACCCATTCAGGCCTTGAAGATATTATGGAAACGGAGAGATTAACTATTTGTATACCTGGGATCCTTCCTTGTAGGCAGGTTCTGCGCTGCGAGCAGCTCCTTCAAGGGGTGCATGTTAGAGAAGGGAGATGGTTAGAGTGCAGAACAATGTGCTTTTTCTTCGTGGTATTTGAGAAAGTCTTCTGCAATTTCAACTCCCTGTTGATTTAGGCTTCATTCCTGTAATTTGAAAATGTACCATAAGTTCTACATTGCATGCTCTGATCAGTTCAATGTTTGCATAGGTCCTGAAGCTGCATGGTGACATAATGTACAGGAAAACACTGATTACCAATGATGGCACCTCTCTGGGAGCTGGCACACCGATTGGTTTGGCAGTTGATCCAGCGAGAGGGTAAATTTCCAAAACTGGTGTTGTATTTGCTCATGAGTGTATTCTCCATATTTTTCTTAATTTTTCAGGGTTTTCAGATTTCATCCTGGATTTGACATGGTTTTGTTTGTTTCATATTTGTGCAGAATTTATTTACTCTTTTTAAGCTGTAAAAAATAATTGCATAGCTTCTTAAATTATTGTATAGATGTTCATTCTCCTTAATTTACTATATGCTTGTATAGTACCATTTTTTAATCAAAAAGAATCTCAGAATATTATGATTGTGAAAAAATCCCTGAAAAATGGGAACCCAGAATAAAGAGAACTCCAAAGTTGTTCTGTAAAATATCTCGTGATGTCTGACTTGAGCCTATCCATAGTAAAAAGACATATTACATGTGAAAAATGTTACATGATAAAAAGAAGAACTAAATATAATTTTGCTGCTTGCTCCTAAAAACAGCAATTTGCCTTCTTTCTGTTTCAAACAGATTTTTTCTGACTTTGTAGTTTTAATTGAAAATTGAAACCACACTCACTCTGAAATGTTCCAGCCATCTGTGAAACAGAAGTATTATTCTCTTCCTTTTTTTTTGTAGTCATAATACTCTAGTGCGTTTACCTGCTGATGGTATCGTGGGACAATATAGGCGAGATTATGGGTTTCTAAAAATTATTTAAGAGTCATTCCTCTCTTTCAAGAGAAGCAGATATTTCTCTTTGTTGAGAGAACAAGCATTTTTCTCTTTTTCAAATAATCTCTTTTTCATTGTGGTTTGATTCAACATGAGCTCTGTTCAGCATGTGCTGAAGTATTTGACTGACAAAGGAGTTGGTTTTAAGCATATGCTCAAGTGACTCTGGTCCACTGATTTCTCTTGCCAGTTTTGCTAACAGATCTGATGTCTGTTACAGGAAGTTGTACTGGACAGACCAGGGAACTGACAGTGGAGTCCCAGCAAAGATTGCCAGTGCAAACATGGATGGCTCAGGCATACAAACCCTCTTCACTGGCAACCTGGACCATGTAGAGTTCCTTACCATTGACATAAAGGAACAAAAGTTGTACTGGGCTGTCACAAGCACAGGAATGGTAGGAGACTTTTTTTTTAATAATTGCTTCTTTACTTGTCTCTGCATCTGTGGTTCACATGAGTGATTCAGTTACTTCAGTTTTCTCTTATAATTGGGAGTTACAGAACCAAGCAAAATCTGGATAGCTATTGTTATTAAATACCATCAAAAGTATAAGATCAGAAATCATATACTGCCTGCCCTTTCCTTCTTACCTTGTACGTAACGATTTCATGCACAAAAGAGATTTTAGTAGCATGCATTGCATTTTAGTTTTATATTATAATGTTGAACTATTATTATAAGAAATGTGATCTTAATCTTTAAACTGATTTCTTAGATTGAGAGAGGCAATATGGATGGTACAAATCGTGTGACTCTGGTGGTTCATCTTTCTCATCCCTGGGGAGTTGCTGTGTACGGTACATTTCTGTACTATACTGATCGAGATTATGAAGTAATTGAACGAGTTGACAAGGCCACCGGTGCAAACAAAGTAGTACTGAGAGATAATGTCCCAAGACTGAAGAGCCTACGTGTGTATTACAGAGACAGTGAGTATTTGCTAGAGAGGTGTTTCAGGATATTCAACTTGCAAAGACTCGAACTTTCCTCAGAAACAGAATCTATGCTCTTTCAAAGGAAATGTTTTGATTTGGCTGTCAGGAAAAGTTTCAGAAGCATTTTGCCTGGTTTTGGTAAAGAGATGCTCCACCATCTAATTAAGGCATCTATTGGCTCATATAGTTTTACTAAAGTAGTGTTGACTAAGAAATTTTTTTACTCTAGCTTCAAATTTGTTTTATCTGATTCTTGGCCCCATTGATCTTACCCATTGCTAACACATCTGTGCTAAAATGTATAATGATTAAGATCTTAATTTTTGTCAGCTGATTGTTAAGACTATACAAGTGTATGAATTTGGGTATATATCCATGGATGTTTGTGATGATACAGTTGAGATTTTTGTTTTGCTATGCATGTCTTTTGCAGATTCGGCTGGTTCCTCAAATGGCTGCAGTAATAATATTGGAGTTTGCCAGCAGCTTTGCCTGCCTGTACCTGGTGGATTATTCTCCTGTGCCTGTGCTACTGGCTTTAAGCTAAATCCTGATAACAGAACCTGTTCCCCATACAGTTCATTTGTAATTGTTTCTATGCTCTCTGCAATTAAAGGATTTAGTTTAGAGACATCAGATCACTCTGAAGCCATGGTACCACTAGCAGGAAGAGGTATGTGAATATTATAATAGGAAAAGATCTTGTCATGCCTAATATTTTGGCATTCCTTTCTGGCATAGCAGATGTTTTAAATAGGTTAGTTTATATAAAAAATCATTAATTCATACTTTTCAAAATATTTCAGGACGAAATGCACTTCATGTGGATGTTCACATGCCTTCTGGTTTCATTTACTGGTGTGACTTCAGTAGCACAGTTTCTTCTCAGAATGCAATACGTAAAATTAAACCTGATGGTTCTTATTTTAGAAATGTTGTTACAAATGGAATAGGACGAAATGGGATCCGTGGCATTGCAATTGACTGGGTAGCAGGTAAGCACAGCTGAATTTAGGAGAATGTTATTCTTTACATATTGTAAAATTTTTTGGCTAACATAAACAGATTCTAATGGAACTATTTTGAATGGGAGTACCATGGTTTTAACTTGTGGTTTAATGGACTGATTTTAAAATAAGAGGAAGTAACGAATGGCTCTTACATTTTATATATATGTATAAAGATGAAAGTTTATCAGAGTACATGTATAGAGCCTTTTCTCTCCTGATGCTTTAATATTTGTCTTAGACCTCTCTTGTCTGTATACTTGTAAGTAGCTGTGAACTACCATTGTGAAAACATGTACCAGAGAAGAATGCACAAAACCTGTCTTATGACATTGTAAATAAGAAAATCATCTACCCTCAGATTGCTGTGTACAAATATTATAAGTTACAATGAAAAGTAAAAAAAGCAGAAGAAATATTTTATTTTTGAACTGTAATTTCCACATGTGCACTTCCTGTTCCTATTTAAACATGGTAGAGATTAATTCAAATTTTATCTGTTGAGAAAGTATTAAGCAACAATGGCCATTAATAATTTAGTTTTATATATATATATGTACTGTATATATGTTTTGCAAAAGTTCTTCAGTTGATTGATAGGCTTGTTGGGATGAGTTTTAGGATAATCATCTGCTGTAAACACTTAATTTAGTTACTGTATACAGTATTGTGCCTTAACATGGATTTCATAATTGAGTGTTTTAAAAGGCAGCTATACTACTGATACCCATGACAATCCATGAGGATTTAGAAATTAACTGACTACTGTCAGTTCAGACTACTGTCTTTCCGATTCATCAGATTGTAGGCAAGTACCTTATGCTTCCAACTACTAACGTATTTATGATGGCTATGCATTTTGTGGTTTGGTATTTTAGCAGCTTGTGTTTTTCCGGTATTGATGCTAATATTAACTTTCTCTTTTGCTTTTCTGATTTGATTTGTTTTGGTTTTTTTTATATACAGGAAATCTTTATTTTACAAATGCATTCCTGACGGAGACTTTTATAGAAGTTTTGCGTTTAAACACAACTTATCGCCGTGTGCTTCTGAAAACTACCATAGATATGCCAAGGCACATAGTAGTTGACCCAAAAAACAGATATCTCTTCTGGGCAGATTATGGGCAAAATCCAAAGATCGAACGTGCATTTCTTGACTGCACCAACAGAACAGTTCTTGTGTCAGAGGGCATTGTCACACCTCGTGGGTTGGCCATAGATCACAGCAATGGCTACGTTTACTGGGTGGATGATTCCTTAGATATGATTGCAAGAATTCAGCCCGATGGTGGTGATGTTGAAATTGTACGTTACGGCAGTCGCTATCCAACTCCATATGGTATCACTATCTTCGGCAATTCCATGATCTGGGTGGATCGAAACCTGAAAAAAGTCTTCCAAGCCAGCAAGCAGCCAGGCAATACTGATCAGCCAACAGTAATAAGAGATAACATCAATTGGCTAAGGGATGTTACAATTTACAGCAGTAATTTCCAGTCACGTTCACCCCTTGATGTCAACAACAATCCTTGTTTGGACAACAATGGAGGTTGTTCTCACCTCTGTTTTGCCCTCCCTGACACTCAGACACCAAAATGTGGTTGTGCCTTTGGAACACTAGGCAGTGATGGCAAGAGATGTTCCATTTCAACAGATGATTACCTAATTTTTGCTCTTGAGAATGCCCTCAGAAGTATTCACCTAGATCCTGAAAATCACAGTCCTCCCTTCCGCACAGTCAATGTGCTAAGAACCGCTGTGGCCCTGGATTTTGACAGCATAAACAACCGAATATATTTTACACAAAGTTATCCTTCAGGAACCGGAAGAATCAGTTATGTTAGTATTTACTCAGGAACTGGCTCTCCAACTGTAGTTGCATCTGGTAAGTGCGCTGAAATATCGTACAAAGTAATCAGATATTTAAAAAAATGGACTGCAGCAGCTAGCACTAGCTCAACAGGGATTTTTATGCTAGAGATCGAACTAAGATCGACCACTTAGTTAAGGTGTCTAATAAAATGCTCCTTTTGCTTCCTCATTTTTTCCTTTTCTGAGATTCTTATTTCATCTTGGTCACAATGAAATGGAAATATAAAACTGGATAGGTATTATTCTGTATATAAAATGATACATGATAAATTAAAATTATATGTAGTAAATTAATATTATGGAGTGAGGGAGGATTCTTGCTACTTGAAGAATAGCAACCAAAACTTAAGTCTATATGAGGAAAAGGTCTTTGTAACACTACTGTATACCCAGGACTGCCTGAGTCCCAAGTATTACTAGTCCAGGTTTTTAAATGGACAGATTTGCACTGGTACCAATGGCATTTCAAAGAAGTCTTTGATGTAGCCAACTTATAATAGATGAAGAATGTTGCAGTATCTCAGGAAACCGTGCTGAGCTTGTGTGTGTTTGCTTGCATGTGTCTAAGACCTGGGGACTCCAGATGGCATAGCCTTTGACTGGATCAACAACAGAGTTTACTACAGTGACTACCTCAATCAGACCATCAGCTCGATGGCTGTGGATGGATCAAACCGCACAGTGATCGCCCGGGTGCCACGGCCGAGAGCCATTGTATTAGATCCCTGCAGAGGGTATGTATTGCACATTGTTTTGACTGCAGGTGAAACTACAGTTTAGACTTTGACAGAGACTGCCAGACATTTCCTATAACCCTAACCCTTTTTCTGTTGTATTCCTTGAATGCTTCAGAAGAATTCTTATTTCAGTATCAAAACACTTCCTGAGAGGACGGGGGCATTACTGTATTATATTGTGCTTTTCATTTCATTACTGGTTATACTGTGTTATAATTAAGAAAGATAAGAAAGAGATTAATTGACTTTACTGGATTCACATAGGAGCTGGAAAAAGTTTTCTGAAGTTCGCTCCAGTGGACCCCAGTGATCCCTCTAGAAGATTCCCTTGTCGATATGAGCCAAAATAGAGGAAGAAGATCTTTTCCTGTAGTTTTGCACTGCACACTTCAGTGAGGGACACCAGGGTGAAAATACCACCAAAAGCAAATAAGAGCTTTGTGAGTTATATTTTATGAAAATGTAATCATGTTATTGACAGGTATATGTACTGGACTGACTGGAGTTCAAATGCAAAGATTGAACGAGCTACACTTGGAGGAAATTTCAGAACGCCTATTGTGAGCACAAACTTGGTATGGCCAAATGGACTTACCCTGGACTATGAAGAACAGCAGCTGTACTGGGCTGATGCAAATCTGTATGTATTGATAACACACTTGTTTGTTTATATTTGGTTAATATTTTAATAGCTCTACTATTTATTTTTCCTAATTTCTAAACTGATTTTCAACATTTCAGTTGAATTTGGTACTTGGCATTATAGGATGTTAGGATTTACTTAATAGCAATGCAATGTCAAGTTTTAATATTGATGTGAAACTACTCTGCAATAAGAAGTTATATTATGTCACAGTGTAGATTTTGTTCTCTGCTTTATGCACTTGTACCCACTGTCAGTTTGTTTATCTTACATGCAATTCAGGACTTTCATAAGTGTCTTCTCTAAAAAATACAGTCCCAGTATACATTTTACACTATTCATTGCTCATGGTTAATGCCTGTCACCTGTGAAATTTGGCCTGATATTCTTGCTGTTGCCTACCAGACAGAGCTCTACCCTTGAATTTATGCCACATAATTTCTTCCATCAGCAGAAAGTGTGTGTGGTAAGCATACTTCCATCAGCAGTTTTAAAAAATAGTTTAGTTCTCTAAACATTCAAGTTCACCCTTGGTCTCGGAGAAACCACTGCAACAATCAGACCTTTTCCTTCTGGTTCCTTCAGCATAGAAGTTTTTTTTCATACTTCTTTGCTGTATCAGAAGAGTGTTGTCTGTAATCTAATAAATCCCATGGCCTGTGCCTCTATGGAATCTTTTGGGAAGAAGGTGATTTTCAGGACTTATCTGCATGCAGGAGGGCAAGGCACTTGTAGTGGGTTGTCTGTTTTAAGAGGAGTTCAGGATGTCAAATGAAACATACACTTTTCTGTTTCAAACTCTAGTTAATGGAGGTGGGGGAGCATAGCAGCATCCTAGATATTGGTGAACGCTGCTGAAATGCTGGATGTCGGTTGCCAGACTAATTAGGGCATGGTTTTATACGTAAGTTAAAAGACTTCTTTCTTTTAAGATGTAATAATTTCTTTGTTATTATAGGCAGAAGATTGAGAGATGCACTCTCACTGGTACAAATCGTGAGGTAATTGTTAGCACTGCTCTGCATCCATTTGCAATGACACTGTTTGATCAGCACATATATTGGACAGACTGGAACACACGAAGCATTTATAGAGCTAATAAGTATGATGGTTCAGATCAGATTGTAATGATCATGAATCTTCCACAAAGACCAATGGATATTCATGTCTGGGCAAAAAGTAAGCAGCAGCAGTGTATCAACCCTTGCAACCAGTTCAATGGTGGCTGCAGTCACATCTGTGCACCAGGTAAGCTTTTATGTTTGATTACTGTAAGCTATTACTGTTCCCTGTATTAGAGTTTAGACTATAACAATTCTAATTGCATGGGGACAGCTGAAATATTTCTTAGTGTTCCCAAATTTTTAATATCTGTTTTATTTATAAATGCAATCAAAATGATTGCCATTTTAAGATCATGGTATTTCACCAACACACCTAGGGGTTGTGTCTGAGAATCCTCACAAATACAAATTATAGGTTTCTATAACTTAAACCAAAGCATTGTTTTCTGGGATTTGAACTTTTCTTGGGTGAGACATGAAGTCAGTGCTGCGGGATATGCTTGCCTTAGTAGTATAGACTCTTACTGTATCAGATGTTTCCTACAACGTAATTTAAAAATCTGTATGGTTGCTATTTCTTTATTACATAAGTGTTACAGAGCTGTTTCATGTGTTACAGATTTTTGGAAGTTATGATCTTTGATTTGGAAAACTCATTCAGTGCCTGTTTTCATTTGTAGCATCTTATATACCATTAAAAATCTGTCTTGCCTGAAACAACTCAAACTTCTCATTAATTTTGAGAAGAGCGGTTTGTCAATTGAAAGAAGTTTTGAACACCTGTTTTGATTTTGAGGAATAAAGTCTCAGTGGGTATAGCTGTGATATTTGAAAGCATCAGATGCCATCTTGCTGCCACTAAAAATCTGTTTGGACAACAAGAAAGTACTAAGATACTCCAATCTGACCTCAGTTCCTCTAAGGAACTCTGAAATAACTTTTGTGGGTTTTAATGGGTTTGCATATGCTTAACTGAGATAAACGTCTGGCTAAGTCACCATACTACTATCTAAGTAAATAGATCATACAGGAATTATGAAAATTTCTTTGCCTTTTCCAGTGTTACAACTATGAACACTTTCATGGAACCCTATATAAAACATCAATGTTAAATTTGTTTTCCTTTTTTTTGTGTCCTTTTTTATTTTTTTAAACTGTCAAACATAAATTTAGGTCCAGCTGGTGCAGAATGTCAGTGCCCCTCTGAAGGACGCTGGTATTTAGCCAATAACAACAAGCACTGTATTGTGGATAATGGTACCAGATGTGATACTGGTTTCTTCACATGCCTTAATGGGCACTGTATCTCTGAGCGGTGGAAATGTGACAATGACAATGATTGTGGTGATGGCAGTGATGAGTTGGAGAGTGTGTGTGGTAAGCATTTAAAATAACTGCTTTAGAAAGTATACTGTCTTGCTGTATACTGTTCTGTATTCTCTGTCAATTTTATGGCTTTATGTTCATAGATCTTATGGCTGTAGTTTGGAAACGATCCCTTGCTTGCTTACAGATTTGAGGTCTGAATCACTAGTGGTTTGCTTTAGAATCCAGAAGCACTATAGTATTGAATTTTTGTCATGTATAGCCAATTTCTAATTTTTTAATTCAAATGTGTATTTTACTTTTCATGCAGTCCGTTTTGCAGCTGTGTTTGCCCTGGCAGGTAAAAATATTGTGATTTTACTTGTTACTTTGTCAGCGAACTTCGATTATATTTTATCCACATTTTTTTCTTTTTAATTTTCTGCAGCTTTCCATACTTGTCAGCCAACAGCTTTCACCTGTGGCAATGGGCGATGCGTACCCTATCATTACCGCTGCGATCACTACAACGACTGTGGAGATAACAGTGACGAGCTTGGCTGCTTGTTCCGAACCTGTGACTCCCACACAGAATTTACTTGCAATAACGGAAGGTGTATAGCCCTTCAGTATGTCTGCAATGGAGTAAACAACTGTTATGATAATGGCACATCAGATGAGAGGAATTGTCGTAAGTTGAGCCTTAGTACCTAGTGCCTATTTGAGTCTGACTCTCTAGACAAAGGAAGAGGGAAATGTGGTTTTGTGTGAAGAAATGTGACAAAATCAGCAAAAAAGGACAAAGGTTTTTTAATTTACATTACAGGTACTGTTTAGTGTTATTTGAAGCAAATAGAATTGCTAAATCATGTTCTGGAAGATCCTAAGATATTACATAATAGATGTTGCTTTAAGTAGTCTGCCTTGATGCAACAAATGCTCATGAAGTATGCAATGTTAATTCTTGTGAGTAAACCCATGGATTTCAAAAAGATTATTTCATATAAATTGGATGCAGGGTTTATATTTTTGCACGATTAGCCGGGAATTTGGCAATGGCTTTTTACTTTGTGTCATGCTATATTAATTATACTAGATTTAATCATCAGGAGTGTTTATTGTGATCCCATAATGGCACAGTTTAAAATTATATGCCTTATAAAATTATCAGTTATGTTTGTTTTCTTTAAGATGTAAACTGTGATTAGTTCAGTATTGACTGCTTATGCAGTTCATGAAAATAATAATGTCTATGCACTAAAATGAAAATCTTCAGTGAAAATTTATATCTGGAGTTTAAGAAATTGATGAAATTTTATTTAGATTTCTTTTTCATTTTGTGTGCCCACTGAATTTTTAAAAAAAATTGTTTAAAACATATTATTTTTTTTTATTCTCAGAGAAATCTGACTATTTGAAATTCCTCGTCTGTTAGTCATTTGTATTTGGTCTGATGATCATACCATACCAGCTGGTTGCAAATGTAGGCATTACAGTGTGAATACATGTCAATTTTCATTCCCTCATCTTCAAGTATTGGCACGTGGGTTTTTTGATC
>QWTY01003465.1:0-33240 GCA_008033365.1 Pseudorectes ferrugineus | reverse complement strand
GAGGAAGTTGTAACTGCAGTGAGGGCTCCCCTCAGTCTCCTCCAGGCTGAACAGACCAAGGGACCTCAGAGTCTCCTCATATAGTCTTCCCTCTAGATGCTTCACCATTTTTGTTGCCCTCCTGTGGACACTCTCTAAAAGGTTTAAGTCTCTTTTATATTTTGGTGCCTCAAACTGCCCCCAGCAGTCGAGGTGAGGCTGCCCCAGTGCAGAGCAGAGCAGGACAATCCCCTCCCTTGCCCGGCTGATAGTGCTGGGCCTGATGCACCCCAGGACAGGGTTGGCCCTCCTGGCTGCGGGGGCACACTGAGATATGATTCTCATCGACAAGGTTTGGGGTGACACAAGAAAGGTGTGTACACATGTAAAAACCCCTTGAAGGGAGAGTTCAGCATCATTAGATAATTAAGGAGGGAGAACCTCAAGCTCACATAGGATCCTGTACAATTGAGAGGAAGGGGCACAGCAGGTCCTGCTGAGGGATGTTTAAAGAAATTTGAGAGAGGGTTGGCTGATAGCAGTGGGAAGCGAAGGATCAGTGCAGAATTAGTGATTAGAGGGAGAATGAGAAATAGCGATCACATAACAGTCTGCACATTCTCTCTACAGGATGTTGGAGGGGCATCCCTGCCAGGGAAAGGGCAGGCAGATGTTGCAGGGGACAGTGGTGTGGGATCTCTGATGTGTGACAGATCTGGTCTGTGATGCAGCGTGTGGCATCCTGTTTCTTTGTTGTGTTTCCCCTGTTATCTTGTTTCATGCCTCCCTCCATATTTCCCAATAATTGCTCTGTCCCGCAGGGTTCACCGTGAGCATTTGGCTGCTGGTGGCTCACCTGCCTCTGTCCCTAGAAGATCCCTTGCTCTTGTGCCTTTTCGTAAATTGTGCACACCCGTCAGGGCAGCACAGCAGAGACTGGCCTGGAAGGTCGATGTTAAACAATGTCTCTGAAAAAACCATAGGTGGGTGAGGTAGCTGCACTTTTTTCCTCTTTCTATTTGGCCTCAGACAGTTTCTATCTAATTACTGAGCACCTCGTGCACTGAACCATGCAACTGGCCTTTTCAGCGAGCTTGTAATTCAGTCACTGAATCATACTGACCCTCCTTTTTATCCTCTTTCTGATGTATTTATAAACTTGCTACCTGTGCCTGAGACAGCAAAAGTTATTCCATAATCTGAACTTCAAAGATGGTGAGAAAATTCAATTCTCAATGATTTTCTTGTGTTCTCTGCAAAAGAAAAGCTCATCTACAAGTCCGCTTTGTTCTGCTGCATCACAATAGTATTGCATAAGAACGGACGGCCAAACCTGTTTAATAGTCTGATTTAAAACAGAGATGAACTTTCAAATTTGCTATTTGTGCGAAGATACGAGAAAATGTGTAATGCAGGGAGTGGTCCAGCAGAGCAGCACCTGTCAGCATTTAGCTTGCAGGTGTCCGTGCCAGCTTCCCGTGCTGTGAGATCCGTGAGCTCAGCTCTGGAGGTGCTAAACCCAAGTCCTTGGTTTTAGAATCCTGCTTTCAGTCTAAGTATGTGATATCTCATCATTGTGGGTGCTACATAGATGTGGTTTTCCCCTGTTTGTTAAACCTTGGGATTGTTCATTCCCAACTGCCCTTCTCTGGCTCTTTGCCGGCCACTGATGAGCTTCACGGGCAATTGGAAAGTTCTGTGTATTTGGAAGTGTTTTCCACCCACTTGGAAGCACAAATGTATGTATGTATATGTGTATGTATGTATTATAAAAACAGCCAGTGTTGTCAGCCTCGCACTTACGGGTTTTTAGTAGCAGAGAAACAGGTTAAAACTAAGACTTGGACGTTTTCTGGTCAATTGTGGAACATAGCATAAGTATTCCTTCTATTTCAGAAGATCTCACAAAATATCCTTAGGGTGAGGGAGGAATCCTCTAAAACTAGAAGACTGCTTCTATTAACAGATATTTTGTAAATGCAAAACTGTATCTTTGGAAAAATGTTAACAAATGTGTAGAAAATAGCTGTGAGTCCAAAATACTCCCCTGATTCATTAATTTATGATTATTGTTTTCCTCCTAACAGTGGTTTTCCCCATCATTTGTATTTCCTTCTCCAGTCCCACTACTAGCCTGTGATTAAATTGATTGTATTTTTCTTTCTTGAGCTCTGACAACAAAAAAATTATCTCAACAAAGTATTCAGCAGTGCAAATTCAGGCACTTCATTATTTTGTCAGTAGCAGTTGATCAGAAGGTATTGTTTGCTTTTTTCTTAAAAGAAAAATGAAGAACTTCAAACGTTTCAAAGTGCATGTACTCAAACATGAAAGGCATAACAATATTGTACTAATGGCATCTGCTGTGGGTTGGACCCTTCGGGAGAAAAATGAGAGAAAGTCACTTACAATCCCACATCAGGTGATGCTCTCTACCCTTTTGACAGCATCCATCCTTTCTCCTATGGGCATCTGCTACTCCCACCTGCAGTTTTCCCTCTTGGGGACAGGCCCAGCAGTCTGTTCTGGCCTGGGAAATACAGAGTGCTGTGTGTTTCTAGTTCAGGTGTCAGGAGCTGCCTGTGCTTAGCGCTCCTAAGGAAAACCTTGGTTTTCCTTGGCTGTCTTGAGCATCCCTACATGGCATCTTTCTCTGTAGAGAGACATCCACTAAAGTGGTGCTGAGCAGTGATCCTTCTCCCTTCCTCATTTTAATGGAACTTCATTCATCTCCTGGAGACCTGAGAGCTTTCTGTGGTACATTTTGAGACCTTTTGGGGTAAATGTGTGCCTCAGTCCACACTGCCGGCACTGCTGTTTGTCATGGGCTGGAGGGTGTCTGTCGTGGGAGGCAAGGAAAGGGTTTGTTGGTGTCAGCTGTAAACTCTGAGGCTTCTAAGGGTGCTTTCTGTATCTTATGATGATAATTTGAGAATCTCTCTGTGGCAGGGAGTCAGAATATCCCCCACTGGCATTAAGGCCGAAGGGCACAAATTAGATGGACTTTTCTATGAGCAGAGAGGTGCGATGATGGTATCTACTAGCCATTCTGATTTCTGGACATAAAGTCAGGAGTGAAGATGTTACCAACTTTTTTCAGTGCATTTCTGGGCTGCTGGTGGCTTCAAAGTGTTGGCAAGACTGGCAGGGGAGCTGCAGACTGCACAGGGACACAGGTTGGGTTGGGGAGTTGCTGCAGTAGCCACTGCCTGTGCTGGGGTTTGCAGGCTGGAAAAAGGTGCTTGCAAGGAAACTGAACTCCATCCATGTAAAGCAACATCCAGGTCTTCATGGCCCTCTCTGGCTTTTGAATTTTTCATTTCCTTCATTCTCGTACCTCCCTTGACAGCTTTTTATGGCAGAATTGAAGCGTTTTCCATCTCAAGTTCTGCCATTTTCCTGTGGAATGTATTGATCCCAATAAAAACATCTGGAGGCAGCTGTTTGGTAGTCAGGTGCAATAGCAGCACCCAAAGAGCAGAGGGAGCATTGGGTACTGGCTCAAATGAGGACATGACAGAGGCTGTTCCAGAGCACACCAGAGGCTTACAGGGATGGGCTGCTCACCAGCTGCTGGCAGCAAACGGGAGGAATTACCTAAGAGCAGGTGAGGTGCTGGGCTCTGAACACATCCACACAAATTTGGGGTTGTATGAAGAGGTTTGTGAGCATGGAGAGTCCGTAATAATCATTCCTGAGGGTGTCAGCAGTTCCCTCCCTGGGTCTGATAGGGTGTAGCAAAAGGAATGACGTGTTTTAGCGTTGTAATGAAAACTGAGTGATGCTGGATGTGACCTGCTCTCCCTACAGTAATTTTGCTGACAGAGGTATATCAAAACTTTTCTTTATAAAATATTCTGTAAAATATAATGGAAATAAGTAGAATGCCTTGAAGGCATGAAATAGTTTTTTATTTCCAAGGTTTATACTATGAATCACTCCCTTGATTTGCATCCCAATAATCTGATTTATACCCATTTGTTGTTTACTTCTGTTTATGTATAATCTGTTGTCTGATCCTGGTTATCTTCTTTTAGGGCTAAGAGAGGATAATAAAGTTGGGATGCAAAACAACAAAAATGCTTAATTCTTCAAAGTCACCATTTTTCATGCAATGCAATGGATATAATAGATTGAAATAATGCAATAAATTATGGCAGCCAAAATGTTTGTATTTCTTCACTTTTCATTAAACCATAAAAATCGCAATATTCTTAGTTTATTTAATAGTCTCCATTAAAATAGAGATTTTCCCCATTGAAGCAGTACTGGACTCTTTAGAACAGAACCACTAATAGTACTCTTTAAGTGATCAATTAATAATATTCACACTCTAAGGCTTTTAAAATCAGTTATTCCTCACAGTTCTGGGTGGTGTGTAACTAGATAGATTAAGTTTATATAATTATTATGAAATCCCATTAACTGGAGCTGAGTAAGTGAAATAAAAGGTTTGATTTTCTAGTAATTGTTTTAGCTCATAAAAGATGAAGTTTTAAAACATACATTGTGTGAGGAGATTTAAAAAATAATATATTCAACAAAACATATCCTTCAGTCCCAATCAGGGTTTTCAAACTGGATTTTAAGCATTTTTTTCAGTTTTTTCATGCAGTCAGACCTGGTACAAGGTGCTGAGGACCATTTGCTTGGCAAATTACAATGTCCTGACTTTGACTTCTGAAAGAACAATCAAATTAATCCTTTTAATGCAATACATTTTCCATGTATTCTCACAATTCTGTTGGAAATTCTTAATCCTGGGAATTGTATACCTGGTTGTGTACATACCACATATTTTCTGAGTGCCATCTTTCTGCCTGTAGAGTTTCTCCTTTTTTTTTAAACTGGACAAACTGATTAAGCAAATCTTTGGCAGAACATTGGAAGAGTGCTCTGATGGCCTGCATGCGATTCATGACACAGGAACGTCTGACTTGCTGCACGATATTACTGTCAGGGTGTGGGTTTTGTAATGGTTTTGTGCTTTCAGGGCTTTTTTTAAGGATAAAACAGTTGTGAAAGGATTGTGGCAGGATGTAGAGAGGAGCTAAACCGCGTAAGCAGTAATTAATAGGATTACAGGACATAAGAGGAACCCACGGACCTGCTCAGGTCCTGAGGGGGCCTTTGAAAACCCTTTTTCTTTACACTCAGTTTGG
Source organism: Pseudorectes ferrugineus (assembly GCA_008033365.1). Lineage (NCBI taxonomy): Eukaryota > Metazoa > Chordata > Aves > Passeriformes > Pseudorectes > Pseudorectes ferrugineus. The sequence continues at coordinate 28,099 of QWTY01003465.1, read as the reverse complement.
TTCTTGCAGCAGAAGGCTCTCCCTTGCACGTAACATCAGAGCTCTGGGACAGGCAGCAGCTACAGCCTCTGAGAGACTTCACACAGATGAGCTGAGGCACCTCCCTCTGCTCCTTGTGGCCGAGGCCCTTTAGGATGGAGAAGGATCCTTCCTCAATGATAGGTTCAGCAGAAAGCCTGAGTGATGAAATGCCCGTCATCCTGAATTATCTTCCCACTCTGGGAAGGGGCTGTGCTTTACCGTTGTGGAAGAATACTGAGAGGGAGGTAAAAAGGGAAGGAGGAGAGGGAAAAGTGAGAGGAGACGTTTTGTATTAGTGTTATTATTGGAACTATAAAATTACTGGAGGTATTGAGGGTTCTTTCATTTACAGTGCCTTTACAAATACTAAATTCACTTTAAATGGTGTGAGTATTCCCTCACTGAGCCTTTATATGCTGACTTTCTGCCCAGAGCAGATTTTTATGATTGTTATAAGTCCTTAATAAAAAAGCTTCTGCAAGAAATGTCAGAGATTTAACTAGAACATCATGAATAAAGTTGAGGAGGAAAGTGTGTTGAATAGAAAGCCAATGCTATGAAGCTTACGTTGTGTGGAGTAATTCTCCCAGTATTCCTACAGTAATAAAACAATTAAAAATCAGTGCCTCATAAAAAAGGGGGGGCCCTGTGTTCTGGAAGACAGAGGTGTGTTTGTGCTACTGATACTCTGCTCAGCACCCACACTGTTCATAAGCTTTAGCAACAGCCCTGTCCTGCTTAGGATTCAGTTCACATTCCTCTGCCACATTCTGCAGCCATCTCATCACCTGCAGAGGCAGGAGCCTCGAGTAGCACCAGGACAGAGCAGCCCAGTGACTGAGGTAACATCTGTTTGCTGAAATAATTAAAAGGAAAAGATGCTCACAGCCCACCAGTCATCTCCCCAAGAAGTACTGGCGGGTTTCTGTCCCCTTCTGCAGGAAATTGTCATTGCAGATCAAGAAGAGATAAAAGTGTGGGAGTTGGTGTGTTCTTGCACTCTCTGGAACAAAGGATGAGTGAACGTGCTCCTTATGTTCCAGAACTGTAACAAGCAATGATTTTCTGTATAGGGATGGCATCGAAGGGGGTTTTATTCAGATTCATTCACATAGTTGACCATTGCTAACTCTTTTTCATTATTAACACAGGATGACTACTGTTGCAATTATTAATGCTGTGTCTGATTTGCTGAGTTCCACTTTATTGATTTTATTTTGATTGGAGTAAGACTGATTGCCACCTTGGAAAACAAAGTTGTCCTTGAATGACACTATTTAAGTATTACATTCCCCTAAACATTCATTAAGCCTCATGCTTTAATTAAACCTAAGTATTACCAGTAAGTGTTGGAGGTGCTAAAATTGAAGCAGCAGTAACTGGACATACCTAAGGGCCCTCTCACTAGAAAATGTCTAAATTGTTGTGGAAGAAAGCAAAAGCACCCAGGGAGGGTTTTAAGGGTTGTTTTTGTTTGTTTGTTTGGTTGGGGTTTTTTTTGAGAGATCAGCTACAATAAAATATGACTTTTTTACCTGTCTTTGTTCTTGATGGTTCATGAAACACTTTTTATCACTTAAAGGGAAAATCTGTTTTATATATATATATACATGGCTTTTGATTTTGTGTCCTTTTAATGACTCTGTGAAAGCTAATGAGCTTTTGGGCAAAGGAAATATCTGATTTGGTAGGCTCTTGTTCTAGAGCCATAAGGTCTAGGCTCTGTTTCTCTTACTTACCTGTTACATGATGTTGGAAATATAATCTTTTCTTTCTTGTATTTCCTCTCCTGCCCATTTTGCTGCAACCTTAGGGGTTTTGTTTAATGGGAACCTTGCTAAGTTCACTTAAGTTTATTTCTCATTGTTTTCTTCCTTGCTGTTTTACAGGCCACTGCATTTGTTTTGCATGATACCTGTGTTAACTTCTCTAATAGTTTTGGCATGTCCCACATACCTCTGTCAGTCACTGCAATGCCACTTTTCACTCGTCAGTGAAGATCCACTTCCCTTGGCTCTGCCACGCTGCTGTCAAACAGCATTCCACTCATGTGCAGAAAGAGCTAAAAATACCTTATTTTTTTTGTGTGTAGAACTTTTTAATCTGTAGATCTAGAGTCATTTACCAGTTCCCATCTCTGTCTCTCAGTGTCATTACAGCAATGCAGAGAAGACAGGCTGACTTCCCGGGGTCACACAGCCAAATTAACAGCAGAATAAAATGCTGGAAGCAATCACATGGCTTGACCTGCTTATGAAAATGTCTGTGTACAGGCAGGTACCTTAATGTTTTACACAGCTCGTGTTCCCTAGGACGAACAAGACTGCTTAATAAGAATGCATTTCCTTCTGTCTTTGCACGTATATCATAATAGTAAAGTATTTTGCTAATATTTTCTGCGTGACACGTCTGTGCCTACTTAAGAATTTATCCATTCTGCAGCAAAATAGCTGCTGTTGAATCAGCAGTTTCCTAATACGATGTAATAATAAAGAATGTAAGAGATTTTGGCAAAAGAATTTGCCTAGTGTATGCTGTTTTATGATTAGAGGTGGCACTTGGGCTTTCAGGTGAAGTGCTTGAAGAATTTAGATAATAAAATTCTGTATTTTCTGCACTTTTGCCTCCTAAAAAGTGACATGTACTTGTTAGAAATAAATAGAGAACTTAAACATCTACAGATTTGCTTTGGTCCGGTGAACACTGGAAAAATAGGGAGATGTGTCTGTTGCCTTTTGTTACTTATCACTGCTCACTCAGGTGAGCAGACTCAAACATTGCACTTCTGGCATTTAATTTACCAGCAGTGCTATCTGTTGGAAGTGTAACAATATCCATAATGAGACAGCCATAATCGGAATTTGATAAAGTTTATTAATGCCTTATCAGGACTTTGGAAGGCTCAGCACACATGTACTCTTCCTGTGCTTTATCTCACTTAATGAAATTTGAAAACAGCCTAAGCTGAGGTGTTTTCCACGGCTCATTAGCTCCTCAGAGCTTTGTCAGGGAGGCATTGCTTAGATAAATCAACAACATGTAATGTTAAAAAAAATGGAGATTTAGTTTTAGTTGTACGGCTGCAGTAAGGGATGGGTGCAGAATCAGTGTCATGGCTGCAGAGGCAATCCATGTTTATAGAAGTGTCCCTGGGTAATGGCAATTACTGGGGATAAGCTAAAGGACTGTATTTTTTTCCATGAATTTAGGCTGTGAGAAACAAAATGCCGTATATTATTTTGTAGTAATAATTGAGACTGAATGATATCTAAACCACTGTTTAAATCTGGTTCTTAAAAGACCTCAGCAGACATAGCTTAGTGTAACTGAAAACAGTTGTGGTGGTAATAGGTAAAATCCCATCTAATTTATGACAATTTCTATTGGTAGAAGAATTCCAGTACATATAGAAAAGATCAGATTAATTAAGGCTATGAGACAGTATTGTCTTGTGTTACCTTCCTGGGCTCTGCTGGGTGAGTGTGTTTCTAATGGGAATACCCACTTCCCAGAAAGTGAGTGTGGCCTTTGAATAGCACAGGCTGTGAAATTTCTGGGGAGAGCAGATAGAGCGGATTTGGGTTTGGATCCCATAGACCTGATTAGTTCTAATGTTTTATTTTCAGATTAAATCCCAATGCAGGCTGGGACTGCTCTCTCATGCAGACACACCTACGTTTCTGGGAAATTCAGTTTCTCTAGTATATTTGAGTCATTTTGAACACATAACATAGTCTATCCACCTCGACCTGGGAGCAAGCTGTGGTGTGTTCCTACTGTGGTGTGGAAAGCACTGTAGATGGTCCCAAGGGACATTGCAATTGCACCCTCCAGGTGGGATTATTCTCATGTTACTGAGCTTGTGTTTCCATCTGTATTAGCTCGGAGCTCCGTGCTCTGCTGTCCACTGTGCAGCACAGCCTCAGCCCAGATTCCCTCTTTGCAAGGCAGGACTCTCAGTATTAAAACATGTTGCTCACTCAGTATTGAAACATGTTGCTCACTCAGTATTGAAACACATCACAGAAACTTCCCCGTGGTTTTCATCTAGTACAAAAAATCAATTCAGTCAATTTGCCCTAATACAAGGGTTCCTTATTTTAATTGTTTCCTCTAATGCCTGTCCTTCCTGAGCAGTCACTGGCCAGAGCTGCTGGCAGTTTTAACATTACAGAGTGCCCCCTGCTCCCCCCAGCCACTGCTGGCTGCTCTGCATTGTAAATTCATCCTTCTTAGGAAACTGGATTAGCCGATACTGCCCAGAGACCAGGATCAGTCCAGTGCTGGTTTTGTCAGGAAAGGTTCATTTCTCGGGGCAGTGGGATTCCACTGTGGGTACTATGCCTGTCTGGTGCCCAGTGCTGCCCTGCCACGCAGATGCCCAAATCCCAAGCAACCAACTTGTGAGTTCTTTAAAACAGCACTGTTTCCTTCATGGCACTGTTCAATATCATCTGTCGATATTGCCCCGCCTTTACATCTTTTTCTCCACAAGTGTTTTTTCAGATGTTGGTTACTCTTTTATGGATTGCTCCTCCCCTTCCTTTTCCACTGACACTGGTGTCTACAGAGTTGTTCACTCATATATTCCCAGTCCTGTTTCTGGCTGCAGTTTTGCAGTTTTTCTTCCCTTCCTAAATGAGTTATCCCAGTGGTGCCACCATCACTGCTGGTGGGCTCAGTCTTGGCCAGCGGTGGGTCTGTGCATTAAACCTGCAATTAAGAACAGATATCCACCTGATCTGAATGCTCTGCTGACAGCTTAGCATATCTGCAGCCAGTCTTGAGAGGAATTTCAAGACAAATTATTTTGATTATTAAACCAGTAGGAAGAGGTTAAGTCAGTAATTTTGAAGTATTAATATTAGCTACAGCAACCGATAATCAAATCGAAATTGCTCTTTACCTTCCAGTCTTCTAGCTTTTTATTTCAAAGTACTATACTTTTCTAAAATCATGCTTTGAGAGTGAAACTTGACATTAAATTTGATCAAGCGCATTGACTTTGCAGGAGCAAATCGAGTCCAGCCTCAGTAGGTCTGCACAGCTCAGTGGGTGGCACAGAACACAGGTGCTTCCACCTGATGGAGAAAGAGGAGCCAGAGCAGCAACCTTTGTCCACATCTTAAAACATAATAGGTGTAATCTATTTTCAGATGTGTTGCCTCACATCTGAAATTGTGTCTTTCCTAATCACGTAGCCCAGATTCCATTTCAAAAAGGGGGCAAACCTAAATTTTTTAAATAACTTTTACAACATCAGAGTGCCCTTGCAGAAATAATATTTTTCATGAATTTAAAGTATTATAATGAAGTAGAATACAAAAAGCATCTCTTCCTTTTTAGATGGATAGTGTGACTTACATGAGAAAGCGTGGGCAAGGGAACCTAATAATTTTTAACTAACCATTAAAGTTGGAACATTTCATTACGGTAGCATCTTCTCATGGAAAATATTTTGAGTGAGGACTGAGCAGTTTAACACTTGTATAACCCAACACAATGGAACGTTAATATTTTCTTATGTGAGTTAATACTTTCTAGAGTAAATAAAACTTAAGTTTTATTTAAAGGAATTGCACAATTTCATGCTTTTAAAATGTTTTTAATTATCTTTTAAAAATATTCTGTCAATCATAAAATGTCAGTTGAAAACATTGCTGAAGAAAAATCTACATTACTTCTCCAGAACTAGAAGAATCTGAACTCAGGAAACAAAATTGTATTGTTTGGATTGAATTTCATCAATCAGAACTCAGGTCTTACACAGTTTGAGTAGTACCTCCTAGTTAGGTAACATTTGGAGAAGGTTTCAAGGATATCCAACAGGCTTGGCTGAACAAGAGTAAATCAAATCAGCTTAATCATTGGAATTTGCTAGGGATGGATTGGCTTCCACTTGTAAACCTCAATGTGTGTTTCTTTGGGATAGCTGGAGTAGCTGCGTCTCTCTTTGAGCTCTTGATGAGCTCTCAGCAGATCGGACATGCAGCTTCACCGCTGTCAGAGGGAAGATACAACTTCAGATCTTCCACCAAATTCCCCAAAGCTGTGTCCACTCCATCACACTTGTGTAGCACAATGAAACTGATGTCAGCTGGACTGTGCAGTTTGGGATGTGCTCCCTCTCATTACTGATGGCTTTGAACCTGGCTTGCTTATCATTCTATAATCTTTTGGGAATTGCTGGGTTGGGGTATTTGGGGGATTCTCTTTTTTTGCTCTCCCATTACTGTTAAATTACTGATAAATAATTCTGACAAGAATGGAAGAAAATGAGTCTCTTCTTCCATTCCCTATTCTCCTTTCATCTGAAGTAAAACCAAAATTTTCTATGCTTTGGTGATTGTGACTAAATGGATTTTCTGCAAACTTGTAAACCAAATTTTACCTATAAGCAACATAAGTAACCAAGTAAAGAGAGATACAGCATGAATTGTCTGGGGACTATTATAAGCTTTAAGACATAGGCTTTTTCTGATGAAAATCACTTTCCAAGAGTTAGCCTAATGCTTTGATTAACTTTGAGGAGTTCAGTAAAATTAGACGGTTTTGTCTGGGTTTGGGGATTTCTTTAACATGGTTACTAAATGCTTTCACCTTTAATGTAGCCTTTTGCATATTACTGCTTTTAAACATTTCTCTGTATACTTATGTCTTAGAAAAAAAAAAAAAAGAAAGAAAAGATTAACACTTAGCTTGTTAATAATACAAATTCAGGTGCTCATCGTGTGCATTTAACACCACTCAGAATGTAAAAAGGCTGGTGTCCTGTGGAGATAGTTCTGAAAAAAGAGAGGGAGGAAAGGTTCTGTGATACTGTCAGCTTTGAGTGCTTTCCTCTGCCTTCTCCCACACTGAGCTTAAGTGCTTTCCTGGGCATGCTTTGCTCTTGTGCCTTCATCCCCCCCTGCACTATCTTGAAAGGCACTGAGGCAGTGGTTCAATGTAGTGCTGCTGTTCACAAATAACAATTGACCCAAGCTTCCTTTTTATGGCTCTGATTGGTGCAAATACATAATCTTTAACATACTACTTCTATAAATTCTTGGTGCACAGGGCTAATCTGTACAAGCTGATGGTTAATGGGACTGTCTGTATAGATCACCAGTGGTTATTAAATAAGTAAATATTTTATATGTGGGATGATTCTATACTAATTTAGAAGACATCTCTTTTCCTTAATAGACTGGGCTTGTAGAATTATTTGTATTCACTTACATATGCTGCAGACTGTGGAATTTGAAATGCAATTTAGTTTTTTGCCCCGAGACTTTCCACAGCTTTGTGTTTGGTAGTTAGAAGGAAAGGTAATAGGGAAAGTGTTTGAAGAGTGAGAGATAGGGGGCTGTAAAATAAAAAGTTAAGACTATTAGGCTGAAAAATAAATTACGGTGGTCCTGCCAGGAACGGTGGAAAAAACTGTAATGACTGTCAAAGGGAGAATTAAGAAACCTCCACAGTCTTTCCTATCTAATTTTCATAATGTTTCTAAGTTTTGGGTATTTGAAGATTCAGAGGGTTGGTTTGAGGTGGTTAAAAGACTTTACACGACAACCATCTTTAATTAACATGGGTTAGTCAATTTCTTAATTGTAATTTACTCTGTAACAATGGAAATGTTGGAAAATTAGTGGGACGAAGAATGGTGTTTAGTAAGGTAATGAAACCATTCACTAAGAGTCTTAATTAAGCACCAGGCTGTGTGCACTGCCCTTTAGGAGCAAGTCTTTTCAACTTCATTCTTCAAAAGAGGTAATTGCATCTTTCTCAGGGCTGCTGCAATACTGTAGCAAAAGACCAAAATCATTAATCACAATAATGCAGCATAAGTGATTCCAAGCTTTTGTTTTTATGATCTGTGCTCAGCTCACTAAATATGACCCTTCCACTTCACTTGTTCCTGTATGTTTGTACATTAACATACCTGCACGTTCATTTAGATTTTCTAACTTCCATGTGCCCGGGTCCGTGTGTACCAGGGATGGCACTGAGCCATTCTCCAGAGCTCTCTCCATATCAACGTGTTTATCTGCACCCAGGACATTATTTAGCTGTTAAACTCATTTTGCATGTTTCTGCTCCAGTAGAAAATGTTCCTGTGTATTCCACAAAGCTAAGCTGATGCTGAGAATAAATAGCTGCAGTCAATCACTTGTTCTGAAGCTGAAAGATTTGGCTTTGAAATCTCAGTTAATGTTATGTTATCCAAAGAGTGGCTGGTCGAACACGCAGAGCATTACTCATAGCTCTAATATTCAGTCCAAATTTTGGAACATTTGTGGCTAATTTGTTTTCAGACAAATATTTGTACTGTTTTTCCAGAAACAGAAAATGAAGTTCTGAACACCCAAAGAGAAGCTTGTAGACTTTTTTTACAGTAACTTGTTTATGATTATCCCTATCTAAAAATATATTAAAAATGTTAATTAAACAGCCTGTTGAATCTAAGCACATGAGCAAATGCAATTGGAGTGTTGTACAGATTCCCTCCCTGCAATGTGTTTATGAAAGTCTGAAATGAAGTTGCAGTGAATTTTTACTGTTATGGCTTCCTCTAATGTCATCTTTTCTTCGTTCACATCTGCTGCTCAACTTTCAATATTGATTAAATGGCAACACTCTCTTTGCTGTAATCAAATTATTTAGCAGGTCCTGCTAAAATGCATGAAAAATAATTAAAATAAAAAGATAGACCATTTTTTAAAATAAAAATGAATAAATGAATAATCAAATAGCTAATGGCATGGTTTTGTGTGAACACTATTTATCTGTGCATAAGTGTGGAACAGAACTTGCAAAATTGCAGTCTAGTATTTTGTATGCATTTATAAATAAGTGTGAAGAAGAATATTCTATGCAACTCCTTAAAGAAATGCAGATATATTATTTCTTTGTATAATTTTTTTATCCTCGTGGATAGCCATTGACTCTAAGCAGATAGTAATCTCTGGTTCAGGAAGCATTGTCTCCCTTTTATAAAGCAAACTGAAGCAGAATTTAAATCATTTTTCCTGATGTTTGATACGAATTTGCTTGTACTGGTGGAATTAAGTAAATTCATTGCTGTCGTTAGATGTAAAAAATGGATTTCTCTGTTCAAGGCTAAATAGAGCAGCGTTTTTCTCTTTACATACTTGAACTTTATCATGCTGGTGAATTGCTCTTTAATAATGCAATCTTTTTCCCCCCCTCCCAGCCAGCTTTGTTCCATTACCTCATTTTGTTGCATATATGAAGGTGTTTTGTGCCAGAATCATAATGTAAGGTTTAAATGCAAGCACATGCAGATCTATGTTCAGGTCAGAGAACTATTCCAATAGGACAAAAACAAGCAAGGGAGAAATGTAACTGTATGGCAAAAATCCCTTTACAGCAGAGATATGTTGGGTTGTGAAAGAGTCATCTTAGGGAAATGTTATAAACCAATTCACTCAAGACTTTTACGACTGGAATTGACAAAACACTAGAAAAAGGTCTGTAGAGTGAAACTTGTGCAGTGCGGCGCACTAGCTGAAATGGGAAAATAGAGCTTTTCAATCTTGAAATTCAATGATTTTGGGATAGTGAGATGAATCACATCTGTAGTGTATATACTTCTGATTTTACATGTTATCAACACTGTCTGAAAATTGACCCATTTAGACACTGCATATCTAACTTGCTTTTCCTGTTATCCCTCGATAGCTGTTTTGGAAGAAATAGTTTGGATAATGGTAGCCTACTCCATCTGCAACGTGTGATGGTGCATTAAGGAAATTATCCTTGAAACAGTCCTGCTATTGATAGACTAATGGGGTTTATTGTGGGGCTTTTTGTTTGGTTGGTTTTTACTTTTTACAGTACCATTAAGCTGCCTGTTGCAGTTCTCTTTCTTGAACTCTACTTTTATGTCCAAGTATGAAAACTTGTTCATTTTTGATAGCCGGAATGACTCAATCTTAATGAACAACAGATTTTTTTGTAGTGTTTCCCTTACAATTCCAAGTTGCACCATTAGCTTGTTGATAATCCCTAGCAATCTTTTTCCAGCAGAATTTTCTATATTTGTTTCCTCTTTAGGAAAACATAAGAACTCAGCTATTGACAAAAAATATCTTTTTTTTTCTTAATGAGTTTTAAAAATTACTCAAATTATTTCTGTGGTGTTAGGTGTTGGCTTTTTGTTTGGATGAGTTTTCTCAAAAAAAGAAGAAACTGAGTTTGCTCAGAAACTCCCAGTTTCAGCTCTCCAGAGCCACTGCAGCAGTGATCAAAAGTCATTGCTATCGGCAGGAATTTGACAGGCTTGCTGCTAAATTTACACAAAAATTTCAGGAAGCGGTTGTAGAAGTTGTGAAGTTTCCTTAATCTAAGGTTTGAGATATAAACCCTGTTAAGGCATTTGAGGCAAACTGGATGTGTAATACAAACATAATTTGGTTTAAAAGCCTTTAAAATGAGTGTCCTGAAAGGTGCTCTGGTAAGTTGTGCTTTAGTCTTTAATGAAAACCTAATTTAGAACATTTTTGTGCTGGTGCTATTTTAGTACAAAAGCCATGGAATTTTGCCTTAAGTTAAAAATTACAAAAAAAGGACTCATTTGCCTATTTGCTCTACTTATATTTTCTTTTGATCCCTATAGACTTTTCTTGTGCAGAACTTTCATTTGCTGCACTTGGTTTTTATCTGATTGAGATATGGGGTCAAGTTCTGATACTACAAATCCAGAAATAGTACTAAAGCCCAAGATAATTTTATTCTGCTGATACTTGGATAACTTAGTAAACTTGCAACCTGAAAGCGCTTCTCAATTAAAAGTCAGTGGGATTTCAACTGGTAGAGATGCTGGTGAATCAGAACTGAATGGATGGTGGCTAAATTCCCAGTATGTTACTCTGAGACATACACCTTCATCTTGGAAAAGCAGATGTTTTCAGAATCAGACATATTTTATGTACTGGATTAGAAATTAAATCAGGGCTGAAGTTTGGATTTGTGTTCCTACCTGACGACGGAAATCTCCCATGATGCTGGGAAATTTTCTGCTTAACATCATGGAAATTGCATGTGAATGCAGCCTGGGAAACAATATTTTTCTGCTGTGGTTGTGCAGTGAAGCAAGACTGAATTTAATATTTGGGAACGGTTTTCAAAACCTGGAGAGGTTTTGAAGAAAGCTCACTTTGGTATGTTAGCATGTCTTTGTTAAAACTTCCCAAGAGGATGTAACCAGGAATAATCTGTTAGGTCAAGGTGGTTTTCCCTCTCCCAAACATGCTGTGGAAAATTTTCACTTTTTATTAGCAAATAGAATTTAAATGAGGATTTGAAGTTCACTGTAAAAGATCAATAATTTGTACAAACAAAAACTCCCATGAAGACCCAGAGTTCAGTCAAAAGTTTCCAGAGAACCTCTATGCTGATAATTTTCAATGCTGGAAAGACAAACCAGTGTTTTGGTAACTGAATTGTTATTTGGGCTCTCCTGAAACTACAATTCTGTACTTCATGTGAATGGCTGGGAGCTCTTGCTACCACTGTACCAACTTCTGTGTGCTCAAATCCCTCTTTAATATTCTGCAGTAATTTTCATTCTTTATGTTCTTCACAAGTTTTGTCTGAGGTGATTCTGGGCTCACAGCAGCAAAGTCCTGAATTGTGTTGTATTTCATTTGTTTTGTTACTTTTTGGGTGCTTGTCACAGGAAAATACTCCCTCAAACCAATGTGTTGTAGGTACTGTTTCTCAAATGTCACTGCATAATACTGTGAATTACCTCATCAATTAGTGACTAATTATAACATGTAATTTGGTGCATGCATTCAGGTAGAAAAGAGTATGTCTAAAAATATTCTTTCCTTTCCTGAATGCTGTGCTGAACTAATTGTGCCTTGCGAGTGTTGTGTTTAATGGGAAATGGTTTGTGAAAGGGCTGCGCTCCTGTTGTCAGATTAGTGGTTTCCGTGGAGGGGGGTGTGCACACATGCAAGTTGTGACAATTTGTAATTTCATATTGATCTTTTCACCATCAGGGACTCTAAAGCGTACAGTTATAATGCAAAATTGATGGCTTTGAAAATGAGGCTGTCAGATATAAATGTTTCAAATATTGCCCTTGCCTCAATCACACCCAGAACATTTGTCCAGAAGATTTTGAAATTGTAACATTTTTCTGCTGTTAAAATGCTTATACATTTAAAGAATGTTAAGACTACTTGGCTCTACCAAAGTAGCGAAACAGAGATACCTTTTAGATTTCTTTATACTTTATTGTCACTATTTGTGTTAAAGCACATTGATGAATAATGTAGTTGATATGAAACTTGTGGAAGTTGAAAGCTTTCAGATTTATTTAATCAGCTACATACTGCCCTGTCAGATACCAATAACTTTTGAGAATGAGAATCCTGGTGATGCAAATTAGAATATTTGTAGATTTGGACAGCAGAACTAATACTGCACTGGCAGCGCTCTGCATCTGTTCCCAGCTTCTGAAAGCAGCAGTTTAAAATGCGCCATCTGTATTCACCAACTGCTTAAAAAGAGGACAGTGGCTGTTTGCTATCAGCTATTAACATGGATCAAGACATTTAAAAGATCTTGTGAGCCAAGCTGAGTGACATTTCCTCAAGTAATACTCTATTTATTGGGAATGTGCTGTAGGTACCAACTGCATCCCTCACTGTGTCCTGTCTTTCCTACAGCATAAACTCGGTAATATACAATATTTTCTTTGTTTTCAATGACCTGAGACTCTGCTGAAATAATTAATGCTCGTTCTCGGGGCTTTTTTTCTGTTTCTGGTCACCTTCCCCTGCATTTCTTGCTGGTCTGTTTATTCTCCTGATGGAGAGAATACTACTCAAGGCATTTCTGGCACCTATGCTTGTTTAACCTCTTTGATTGTTGAGTAGCAATTCTGTCTTTGAACAGATCTGCTGCTGGTGGTGTTAAATTGCCGGAGTTCCTACATGGTTGGGAAACAGGCCAAAACCATTTTTCTATAATAACAAATAAGGCTAATAATGTGAAAACAGTGTGGTGCTTAACTGGAAGTTTCTCTAGAGGCTTAAATTTCCATCTTCTATAATCAAGGAAGGTCTCCTGAGCTTTTTGGTGGCAGAGGTTTGTGAACATCAGTTTTACGAGACATCAGCAGCTAAAGGTATGTTTAGGTCTCCAAGTCACCTTCGTGATTTCAGCGCTAAGTGTTTCATTTCTGCAGAATAAACAAATGTGAAAAATCTGCAGCTTCCCACTGGGGTATACAATAGCTTTCTCCAATAAACTGTTTTAATTTCCTGCATTTTAATGAAAGTACATTCTGTGATGGAGATTTTAAAAATTAGCAGACTGTTAAATGGTCGGTGCAGTTGCAGCGGTGGTGGGAAATTACCATTTTGGCTTAACAGAGGCAGGATACCTTTTAAATTCCACTACCATGTAGAAGAGTGTATCTTCAGAAATGTCATTTATGTGCAAGTATTTTGGGAAGTGATGCATCCATGGCCTATCTGTGTCAAAATGTATGTGGATCTTGTGGCCAATGGTTTGGGGGTTTTTTTCATAATTTTAATTGCTACAGGAATTCATAATAGCTTAAAGAAGAAATAAGCTGAAAGCTGAAGAAGTACCTGACAGGGAGGCTAAAGTAGAAGGAATTTATTAGGAAAGACTTTAAAGAGATCAATATTTACATAGTTTCTATTATGAATCTACAAAAACATCTCACATGTAGGAAAATTTGACTCACACCTAGAGATTTATATCACAGAAATAGTAGGGCTTAAAAATAAATGCATAAAAATTGTTTGTGTTCGAGGGTAATGTCTACAGGTATTTGGCTGATGCATGATAGCACAGTGTATCTATGGGAAGTACCTTTTCCCATAGATTTATTCCAATTATAGAGAACACAACTGTGCACCTAAATGGATTGCCTTGATTGAATTTTAAAGTGCAGCACAGTAATGCCTGCAGCATGGCAGTCAGTAATAGACGCAGTATATATATGTAAATAAAGTTGGATTTATACACCAAGAGATAAAGAAAGGGAAAGAGTTATGCTGTAAAGAAATAAAGGAAATTATAAAAATAATTTTGAAAGGAAGGCCAGAGTAATATATGAAGCTTTTAAATGACTGGAAGTCTGGAAAAACAGTTTTGATAGTAAATTTCCTGGACTCTTCATTGGGAGCCTGAGCAGCATAATGCAGTGGTGTGATTGCCTGTCTCTTCATTTTGTAACCCTTCGTTTGGTTTAGGGTTTCTTTGGGGGAGCGGGGATTATTAATAGCAGAAAAGTCCTGGAGAAAATCAACATTGTTGTAAATATCTAGTGGAGGGTGGTTTGCAGTGACTGCTGAGGGAACATGCATCAGATGAAAAAGTATATATTAAAAATCTGGCATGTTCCACCTGGCTATTTTTAACACACTGCAGAAAATGTGGCTGATTCCCCTATCTGCTCCCACTTTTCTCTTCGAGCACTGGCTATCATAGTCCTGTCGCATGCACCACATTTTTAATAGGTTATCTCCTTTTCATTCTATACCACCTCTTATTACTCCATTATGGAGATCATAAATATATGAAATCGATCTCAAAATAGAATTACCCAGTCCTATTAACTTGCTGACTAAGAGAGGCGTGTAAGGTGGCTTATTTTCATGGTGTAATTTTGAATTTGATCCCATATTCATAGGTGTGGGGGTTTTTTAGTTTGGATTGTTTAAGATTGGTTGGCTGATTGTTTTAGGTCTGTTTTTTTTTTGATTTTGTTGTTGTTGTTGTTGTTTCATATGAGACTACTTCTGACTTGGAAACCTTTCTGGTGAAAAATATTGACAACCACAGAAGTAAACTAGTTCGACTTGTCTTTGCCTTTTCATTTTGGAGAAAATATTTCCATTTTTTTAGACTCATTTGGAGACCTAGTCTTAGCTGAGGGACAGTGTTTTGGTTTGTTTCTGGTATTTTGGGTTTTGTTTGTTTGTTTGTTTTTTCGACAGAAGTGTTTTGGCAAATCATTTATGGAAAAAGCATTTGGAAAAGTAACAACCATGGTTATAAAGAAAAGTTATGTGGATTCTGTTTATTATGGGTTGTGGAAAATAGAAATTGCTTGCTTGTGTTATGAGTAATAAGTTCAAATGCCAGTGGTTAGCTGCTTGTATTTAGACAAAAACATCTCTGATAGCTTCATTCATTATCATATGTGGAATAAAAATAATATCTGTGTTTTATTCAATTCCATCTCAATATTGATAAATCTCAGAGCAGTTGTTTTTTTCCAGGCTGACTTTCGAAATAAATGGTAGCACGAGAACTGTTTCTCCTTAGGTAGACTTGGCTCTTTTCGTTTTACTAATTAGCTGCTATTGATTAGTGCAGCATACTGAAAATATATATTGTGTCAAAATCTGAGCAAGCCTCATTTATCTAAACAAATGTTGCTATTTCTTTAATTTTCATCCAGATTCAGTTTCACTTGAGAAACATTATTATCTGGCTTTAGTTGTGATAGGCTGTATCTGCAGAGGTTTCAAGGCTTGTGGTACAAACTCATTAATGGCGACGGGATGGACTTTTCTGCTGGCTTTAACAAGATTTAGTTCAGGTACAGAATATATCGGAACTACAGAAAAATACCTCATTATACCAAGATACCGAACTAGGTTGTGACCTGATTGTGTTTTGAGACTGTGGAAGTGCTGCTCTGCCTGGAATGGAGCAGCACTGCAGCAGGGAGGCTGATTCCAAGGTAGGGAGCCTTTCCTTGTCCGAGGGCTGTGGGCAGGGAAGAGCGGTGGCTCCACGCCAGCCTG
This sequence comes from Pseudorectes ferrugineus, assembly GCA_008033365.1. Classification (NCBI taxonomy): domain Eukaryota; kingdom Metazoa; phylum Chordata; class Aves; order Passeriformes; genus Pseudorectes; species Pseudorectes ferrugineus. The sequence continues at coordinate 12,269 of QWTY01003465.1, read as the reverse complement.
CATCAGCCAGAGTAGCCCCTTTATGGCTATTAATATATAGGCCACTTAGAGCTACTCTTAGAATTGGAGTTTTAAAATTAGATTTTATCTTTAAATGACCAGTAATACCATAATAATAGTAACAAAATCTCTGCAGTGTTTCTTTTGCCCTCTATTTTTCTCCATTATTCACCAGTAGAGAGTTAAAAGCTTTTCTCACTAAAAAGAGTGCTTGGTAACTTCTTTGTATGGGGTGAATTTTTTACAGTCAAAAAGAATTTACAGTAGCAGTGTTCTGAGTTGATTATTGACCACGGCTCTTCACTGGGGAAGGCAGGATCCATAGAAAAGGACCTGTATAATGCTTGTGATGTTATAAAATACTTTTTAAATGAGCATAATCTATAAAAGAGTACAGAGCGTGAGAATTACTGTGTGTGTCAGCAATTCTTTAAAGTTATTTGAAGGAAAAAATTATACAGCCACCAGCTGAAGTAAGCAGGGACCCCTATCAGATTAATGTGTATCAGCAACTCAGAAATATTTTGTTATTCTAGAAAATCTGACTTAAAGTCCACCATATTCTGGTGGGTAATGCTGCTTGAAACAGAATAAGGTATTATGTACTTTTATTCCCTTTTAATTCAAATTTAATTAGACAATGACGTGTTAAAGCAATGAAGATTGAAGTAAGCATGCAGTGGAATTAGTGTGGTTATGTTTGAGTGAAATTACTGTTCTGATTTCAGATCTGTGTAAGGCTGCACATGACAAAACTGCAAGTTCAAAACCGATTATGTTGAAGTCAAAGAAAAGGGGGAATCCTGTCAGTAATGGGACCTCTGAGAGAAGAAGTCCAAGTGGGGAGTGTGATGGCCTTCACTGACTGGATTTAAAGATGAATGGGGAAAGGAGAATCTTTCCTTTCATGGCCTCATGTGTTCCCAGGTCCATAAAGCTGTGATTGCAGTACTTGTGTTCGGGGGACAGCGACCTGAACAAATGAGAAAACCCAAATGAAAACAATCATTTGAGGTGTGTCACCATCCCCTCACACATCTGTAACACCTTTTGTAGACCTAATTCCCACCTACACACTGATTTCATTGGAAGGATCCTCTTTATCCAGGTACTCTACAGGAAAATCGTTGTGGGCAGTGGGCTTATGAGTTGTCCTCTGTGGACCCACTTGCTCCAGACACGGTGGAGCTGAAGGCTGAGGATGAAGTTGACTGCAGCACTTCAAGATCCTTTGAGCAGTCTCATGGGGTTTCTGGATGCAAAGATCATAACCTCGCATATCTTTGTCTTTTCCTAAAGATTTAAGGCTAAGAAACAATCTATAAAGTGACAAATTCTGATGATAGTCTGGAGATTCTTAGGATAACAGCGACTCTTAAAACATTATTTTTCCTACAACTGCATATTTTCTAACAGTCAGCCTGCTGATTGGAGAGACATACCTATCATCACATATTTGTGTCCGAAGCTTAAAGAGAAGTATCTTTTGGCAAAGTTATAAATGAAAAACAATTATGAAATCCTTGTTTTCCAGGGATGCAAAACCAGAGAGTTAATCCTCCAGTATATGTGGCAGGCAGATTAAAATATTCATATCTTGAATTCAAGTACTCATCAGAAAGAAATATCTTTTTAGTTGCTCAGTCAGTTCGTGTTGTAAATGACTGAGAACAAGTGATATATTCCAACAAATGCTTTAGTTATGTGTATGCTTCCCCATTGTGCAGTATGTGTTATTGTTAATTGAATATTGCCTCAACATCTTGATTGATTCTCCTTAGTCTTTAAACCCATTTTAACAAGCATTTGATAACGTTTTGAATTTTCTGAAAATAGCTAAGTTCAACATAACTCCAGTGTGTGGCAGGAGAAAAAAAATCTAAGTATTGCATGGTAGAAAAAAGGGAAATGTTGTCTGGGACTATAGGAAGACACAGATCTAGGGTGCATTTCTCTTATAAGAGGCAGAAACTCCTGAGACCACTTCATTTCTGTGGAGAAAAGAAATCTACATGGATTTCAGGAGGAGAAGGTCAACAGTCCTGGTCAGACATGTTTTTGTCAACAGAGAGTGTAAATGAAAGCTTTGGGATTCCTGGTGCAGAGACGGGAGCTGAGAAAAACAGGCTTGGTAATTTAGGAGGAAATAAAAAAAATCTGATGAAAAGAGTCAGGGTAATTTCTGTGATACTAAGACAGGTATAAGATAATTGTTTCTTTTAAATTGTTTCTTCATATTTCTTTGCAGATTCTGCTACCAACACCATCTTATTGCTCAAGTTCATTTGTTGTATAAAATTCCTTTAGCAGCTCTGTACTAGGCAACTTGTATTAGGGATTATCGAGTGAGTTTCAGCTTTTAGGAGGGAGCCTGATTTATCCCTTTTCTTTTAGAAATCCTATAGTTTGATGGCAATGTTAACTTTTCATTGTGCACGTTGTTTTCTGGTACGTCTTTATTCTTAGCTCTGGGAGAATGAATGCATAAATAAAAATCCACTGTTCCTCTGCTGCTGTGCTGCCATTTTAATCCCTATTTATCTTACTCTAAGATGCCAGAGAGAAAATTTAATGTTGAGTATTGGTTCAATAAATGTCAGGGAGGGTAGGCAGTTTATATCCTCTTTTGCAATAAACATTTAGTTCCCCTGACAAAGGCAGTATTAGAATATCAGGGGGGAAAAGCTGATCTAGTGGCCTCTGCTTCTTTCAGCAGCTGAAAATGTGGAGTGGTACTGGTGACCAAGCACACAAACCCGAGTCTTCAGCAGTGCTAGATATGCTGTTAGGGATTCTGATGCTTTCCTGATAAAAGTAAATATTTCTTGTTTAAGAAGTTGAACTACGTGAGACTTGGTGTTGGAAGATGTCTGCAGTTTTCCTCTCATCTGTAACTATTTTGTAGGCATAAACTTTTCATGGACGTGGTCTCTTAGCACGTGTTATTTTTTGTATGCTTCATTTGTATTAAAATAAAAGACAATTTTATCTCTTAGCATTCAGTTAATGAATGGCATGAGACTTATTAAGCTAAACTTGCTTGTATTCAAATGCAAGGTGGGTGTTAGTTAGGAAAAGGCAGAAATACACAATTAGAATATAATATCATGCAAATTATCTACGCATTGTTACCATGTCAGGTGAGTTAAGATGACAGGTTAAAGAACTTACTATGCAATTATTTGTTTTATGCATAGTTAATGTGTGTCCTGTGTATTTTACAGTGAGGAAAATAAGGCAAAATGGAAATGAAGGAAATTTTTTCTAAAATTAAGTGTTTATCAGCTAGAAGTAGTGAAGTTAAATCTCTCGAGTACAAGATAATTACCATACCTATTGTGTTAGTCCTTTCCTTCTGCATTCATCCGGAGACTTTGGAGTAACTAAGCTTAATTTCTAAGGGAGCTTTGCTAAGGTGATGAAATGGTATCAGAACATCATTGATAGTTGGAAAAATGTAAAAATAATAGGTTTATAACATTTTTTGGAATCAACTATTATATCACATGCATAATAAATATAAAATGCCTGATGTATAATATTATATCATAGGTGTTTTATATTCATTATCTGTACATAGTTTTCTATACATATCATATACTGATACATTGGTTTATGTTCTTTGCCAGTACCTGAGATCCTTACCAGTGAGCTTTTCAAATACATGTAATTAAAAATTCTCCTCAGTCTTGAAACCTATTATTTCTCATCTTCCTATATCCCCATGACTGATATACTTAAGAGACTTTCCATTTCTTTCAGAGCTTTTCTTACAACATCTCCGATTTTACTTTAAGCTTATGTTTAAAAACAGGAGAAAAATTCAAATGAAGCCTGAAATTTGAATTAAGGATAGAATTAGAAACACACACTTCGAGAGAGACTTAGAGACAGACTTTCATCGCTAAGTGTGGTGAGTCTTTCATGCTAAAGTTCTTATGAGCATGTGAATGCCTCCTGCAGAGAAAAGATGTGAGAGAAAAGGAGAGGACTGATGTGACCAGGCATTGACACACAGTCAAATACGGCCATGGCACTGGCTGGAGGTTCCTTCTTGGGCTCTGTTAAGCAGGGTCTGGCAGACTTATGCAGCCAAACTGGTTCCAGCACCTGGATTTAGCTGGGACAGGAATGGTGCATTAAAATTGTCCTGAGCAGATGCAAAATTTCAAAGTGAGGAGAAGCATGAAGGCTGCAGAGTGGGCTGCCCTATGGCCAGTCAGGCTGCAGCAGGGCTGTGCCTGCAGACTGTGGGGTCTGTCTTCTGTCTCTGGGGTGCTCTGTATTCATGGGGTGCTCTTGGATTCGGCCACGAGCTTGCAGCCACCAGCAGCCACATTCTGGAAGTAACGATGCTGTTAAATAACTATCATGTAAGCATGTCATTCAGGCTGTCACGAACATGGAGGCCAAGCACGATCATTTCTTTTCCCCATTCCTCTCTCCCAATTAAAGAGCTTGTTACATCTTTCTGATAGTTTAATCATCGAAAATTGTGGCCATGAATCTTGACGAGATGCAAATGAGGGCTGCCATCTGTTGATCAGTGCTTGCGCTCCCCGGGCTCAACGCTGAGGGGAGAGCTGGTGCTGGGTGTGCTTGCTCTGTTTCCCCTGCACGTGGGAACAGTCACACAGGGAATCTGATCCAGAGGCTTGGAATGGATGCTCTTCTCTTCACCCTCAGAATGAGTTTCTTTCAAGCAGCAGAAGGACAAGTTTCCTTACAGTCACTATGGGACAACGAGGGGATGGGATCCAGCCAGCACAGGTTTAGGAAAGGCAGGTCCTGCCTGGCCAACCTGACCTCCTTTCATGACGCTTTGTTGATGAGGCTGTCGATGTTGTCTGCCTGGACTTCAGTAAAGACACTGTTTCCCACAACATTCTCCTGGAGAAACTGGCTGCTCGTGGCTTAAACAGGTGTCTCTGCTGGGTAAAAAGCTGTGTGGATGGTGGAGGTAGCAGTTGTGAATGTGCCTCCTCCGGGCTTGGAGGCAGATCTTTTGATTTCTACTCATTCTTTGGAGGTGAGTTACACACTTTAACGTGCTTTGCGTGGAGAAGTGGTTTGGTTTTTTTTAAAACTACAGGCTGATAACATCATTTGGCTCTGTCTGGTTCTTGAATTGTGAATAATCATTTCCTATCACCTGTTCCAGGCTGTTTACAATTTCAGAGCGGTTAGCCTACATCCCCTCAGTCATATCTTTTTCCAGCTGAAAAGCTGCATTCTATTTAGCCTCTTCTCATGTGGATGAGTCAATTGACTGACACGGCTGACTTCTTTCAACTTTCTTTGCTGAAAAGTTATCATACTGGAACTCTTTTAGGTCATTAGAAATTTAGAAAGTATTATGTTTTATTTGAAATCACTTAAAATATTGTACTCTACTAACAAAAAGGTTGCAGAAATGGTTAACAATCCTGCATTGCTTCTTTCCCCTTGTCTCTCTCCCCCAAGAAATCCCCAAACCAAAGACAGCCCTGTGTACAGTAATTCAAATGGAAGTCTTATGTACAGTAATTCACTGTGAGGATGTTTCTTCTATCGGGTTTGCTCCTTCCTTCTGACAGATTCATATAACACTTACTGACATTTAGCAGAAGTTGTTGCTGCAGGCTGAAGCAGAATAGAGCCCCCAATTTCATAGTAAATTGTTTATGGATGAAGCAAAGTTAATGTTTTCTATAATCTACCAGAATAGGACCACTAAAACATCCATTATCTATTATATGATAATTATAATTGGTAAGATAATGGATGTTTTAGTGGTTCTATTCTGGTCCAATCCCAGGCTCAGAACAGGCTTGACTTTGAAGCCAGCTCTGCACTTGAAAGAGGGATCAGTTTTCCCATGACACTGGCACACTGGTGTATCTACTGTCTTTTATTTTGGGTTGTATTTGCCTTTTTTTTTTCTGATTTTGATGTTTAAAAAAGAAAGTTGTTTTTTCTTGCTCGAATAATGTTTTTACAGTCTGTGCGTTTTGAATTGCATTTATAAACATCACTGCACAATGAGCTGCTTTAGATTTAATTGTTATCTATTTTTAAACTTTAATGTATACTTCTTATTTTAATACTTGGACTACTCAGCACCATTAGTTTAAATCTTGAGAGCAGCAACACAGTTGTCATATATCTGAGCTTATAGATGCTCTCAGGATCTATTTTATGAGTCGTCTCAACGACCTCTCAGGTAGATTCATTTCTGCTCTGCTTTTACTGTCTACCTTGGAGAGAATTTTTGGACAACTTTTCAGGCATAGTAACCACATAGCTCCTGTTTTATGCATTTTCTTCTGGTAATAAAGTAAGGAAAGGGAAACCCAGCTGTACAATTCTTCCTGAGCTGAAGAGCCAGAAGGTTTTACTCTCCTTTTCTGTTACAATGGGCTGGCTCGAAGTCTTTTGCCATGCTCTGTTACAGCTGATCAGCCCTGCAGAAGCTGATTCCTTGTGTCTCCAGCAGAACTGGTTTTGAAGCTTTCAGAGGGACAAACCTGCTGTGTCTGCTACCATGTATTTTGGATTTGGTGTGTCCCTTTGTGGCCCCCCTGACAACTTGGGGGTTTTTTTCATGCTGGTAAGATACCAAGTCAAGTGGTTTCCTGTCTGGGCTAAGAACTGAGAAGAGAGAATTAACTTTATTATCACCTTTTGGTTTTTTAGAAGCTGGATTTTCACAGCATCTCATGTGGGAAAAGTCCCTAAGCCCACATTTCCTACAGTAGACACAGGGTCCAAAGTGCAGATTCTCCTGATAAAAGAGTCATTCTCTGAGGACCGAGTTGTCCTTTGCTACTGCTCTTCAGTTAAAATACAGTTCTGTTATAGTGTAGAATATTACCAACTAGAATATAATCTAAATTGCTAATTGGAAAAACATTAAATTGAGCATGGTTTCTGGTTAATAATTTTTATGGTCTGGTCTCACAAAGCTCCGAAGTGTCTTGTAAAACAGGATTTCTATGTAGAATGGCTGTTATTTGTGTTCATTTGGAAGCCGAAATTCTGCTAATACTAAATGCACATGGTTAATAATGGTTTATAAAGATGCCAGAACCCTGGTATCAAAAGGACCAGCTGTATTTGAAACACTTAGACTAAATGCTACTTAGGAGCTTATATAACCTACTTTTTCTTTTTCTCCTGTTTTGATAAATTGGCTTTGCTGTCAGTTAAGCAGTGAAAACTTGGACAAGGGAGTTTCTTGAATTCATTAACTTAAAAAATGGTATTTTTAAGAGAATTAAAGTTAGTTTATAGAACAGAAGTCCCCTGCAAAACAACAGATGCAAATGACAAAGCATCAGAGATTTTAGTGTGGGTTTTTCTTTCCATATGTACTGGGGTAGTGAATCTCTCTAATATATATCCCGACTGGTGAGACAGACATTACAGCTATTTTGCCCTGAAGTTTGATACTGGAGAGATTATTTCCCCCTCAGCATACAATATATAAACAGTAAATTTATGACAGTGGACTTAAGGTGATGTAAAAGTTGAACTTAATAAGCATCTTGAAGCTTGGCTGTTTATCTAGATGTCTTTGGTTTGTTTTCTTTGGAGAAATATCAATATTTTCCTTTGACTAAAATATAATGTTTAAGTCCATCATCCTGGCATTGTTCCCCTTTTAGCCTTCTACCTAAACTTAGCTGTTTACCTAAACAAACTTATATTGTTTTACCTAAGGTAGTTTCATTCTGCATGCATCTCATCGTATCTTTCATCAATCGACTCTTTCACTCCTAATTTGTGCCATGAATGGCGATGTGCTGGCACTTTTCTGATGCTGCACAGGTTGTTCAGTTTTTAAGTCTGTGTAGCACAAAATTGACAAAGTCCAGAGATTTTGATTATGCAACATTTACACAAAATATTCAGCCAAGCAGGCTGTCAGTTGTTTGAAGGTGTTATTTTTAATGGCACAGAGGTAGGGTATGACCTGCCACCATCACAGTGCTGAAGAACAAGCAGGCTTCTTTTCATTCAGTGTGATGTTACTCTCCAGGCAGCGGTGTTTCTGTAAATGCAGGATGTACTTTTTGGCTAATAAAACTGGAGACCATCATAATAACTAATAACATGTCAGCATGTGGCTGACAGTGCATGCTTTGGATAGCTCAAACTTTTTAAAAAAACCCCACGATGAATAGAAATGTTTTGTGCTCTTTTTTTTCTTCTTCTTCTTTATTTTTAATTTTAAATTGAACAGTTTGTTTTAAAACAAATCAATATCCCTGAATTCTTTGCCATCCGGCACAGCATTAGAGAAAACCAAACAGAACATAAACATGCCTAATATGATTCATTTTCTTTGCCAGACACAAGAACAAGATACAAGTTAAACTAATAGTATTTCATAGAATTGCATTTATTTCTTCACAGGGTGACTTTTAAATGTCACCATTCTTTTAAATTCAGTTGAAATCAAAGAACCAAATTTACTTTTTCATTATTATTTTTGCATTAGGCTGTGAGAATTTATGGCTTTTGTATTCTCTTGTTCCCCTCAATTCTTCAGTCTCTGAATTACATTAGAGCTGTTGATTGTGCAATGTTCCAGGCAGACACATTTTCTTTGCATGCCACAAACAACGCATTTTCTGTATTTCTCCTTGTTCTTGCTTTAATTACCAGGAAAATTTCCATGAAATGGGATTTTGTTTTATAAGAATTTAACCCACTTGTGCTACTGAATCCCATTATAGTAAGAGCACAAATGTCAAGGGGATTAGAAACAGGAGGAGATGAAATCTTATGGAGAAAGCACTCCATTTAAAATAAACCTAAATATATGTCCAGGAGATTTGTAAATTATCTGCATAGGTGAAATATTGTACTCTCACATCTAAAAAGTTTTCACTTCCCTTCAGGAGTGTTCACAACATGGAGTTTTTGTTCTCTTTTATTAACACACTTTATGAGAAAACAGAATGTTCAGAAAATAGTTCTTGCAATATTAGAAAGAACCCATTAATTCTTATCTTTATTTGTTCAGTATGTAATTTCCACAGAAAATTATTTTTATTAAAACTGATATGAGCTCTGGGCATATTTATACCCCCCATTACTTCTAAGGTTGCAAGTCATCATTGTATTTTGACTCTGTAGGATAAAAATGGAAAAAAGGAAGTTCTCTGGCTAATGAACATGTGAAAATGTGTGAACTTTTTATGTCCCTTTGTGATTTACATCTTTGTCTTTTAGCATTGTCCATAAGAAACTCTGAATTCTGTCTATCGTGTTTGTTTTCTATACTGGGCTACCAGTGTGAGGGTGTTCTTACACCAGTTTAACACTGACAGTTTTGGCTGGTGGACAGATATCTTTTGGTTAACTTGAAACCAATATATTTCTGTATAATGGCTGTGAAGTCAGATAAGAACACTTTTATGCAGAGTTTTAGAATGCCTTTACATGTTTTTTAGAAAACTCATTGTTGTCAAGAGTTGAGAGAAAAATGATATTTATATAACATGAACACCTGCTTAGGCTTTGGGCATAATGTAGACTTATAAAAGACTTAAGTAGCAGTGATGGGGATATGCTGCTTTTGTTCACTTAAATAAAAACTTGCAGCTTGTTAGAAATCAACAGCAAGAATATTTTACTGAGCCAGAGCTTTGCTCTCTAGGTTTTTTTAGTTTGGGTTGGTTTGGGTTTTTTTATCTGTTTTTTGGGGTTTTTCTTTTAATTACATTTATTACTATATTCTGTTTTTCCCTTTCTCATTTTTTCCTTTGTAAATCCGACTTGTGAGAATACAAAAATGTTGGAAGTTTTTTCCAGAAAACTCTAAAGCAGTAGATACAAACAAATGCTAAGGTCAGAGATTTTACTCTCTCAAGTGTTGGCTATGTTACAATTAAGGCTGGCAATTACAAGGGGTGCAGTGTTCCAGTTAAGATCACTTGTTGCTATGGCTCTCCCATTGCTCTGATCCGCTGGCATCCCCTCCGTTCCTTGTGGGAGACTCTCAGCTGCCTTGTGAGATCTAACTTCCCATTGCTCAGGGTGACTTAAAAGTTGTCCTAGGATGGTATTTTTGCAAGAATCAAAGTTGCTTAAACAGCACAGAGAAACTGTTATTTGTCCCTTTAGAACAGGAGATTTTTTACAGTGGCAGAGGCCTAGAAACAAACAGAATGGAGTAAAGAATTCTGTAGTCTCTGCTTAAATCATCTGCCCAGTAAGATAATTCTGTGCACACACTCCTCACACCCCACCTTCCCTCAGAGTTCCTGATTACTCTCAGTGTCCTCACTGCCTGACAGAGATCCCTGCCTCTTCTGTGGGGAAGTAGGGGACAGAGACAGCAAATTACTTGGGCGAAGTGAATCAGGTAGAGCACAGCTGTAGTTTATGGGTTTGGGCTGCCTTTTCAATCCCAGACCAGCGTTTGTTCCCAGCACAAAGAGGCTTGTGGTCACTATAAACAGGATTTTTACAGACTGCCTTATGCTGTGGAGTTCTCCCTGCACTGAAGTGCTCAGCATCTTCAGCACTGAGTACATTTATAAAATTGTTAATACGTGCAGACTCTTGTGCTACTTATGTTCCCTCCAAGAAGTGGTAGACAGAAATATTGCCATTTCTATTTTTAGAGTACTTTTGGTGAGCTTACACTAAAAAGGTCACCTACACATTCCTGTGGTGCCTTGTGCCAGGGAGTAGGGTCTCGAGGCACTACCACGAAAACAAATAGTATTTCCTAATTATAACAGAAACCAAGGATTGTTGGAGGTGGAGTATGAGTCACAAGTCTCCAAAGTACAGTAGATGTTATTTAACATTTCCTTTGCAAAAGCACTTAGAAACGTTTGTAAGATTGTGCTCTTCACTAGAATAGACATTTTGCAGAATTTGAGTGAATGACTCAATAAACTTCAATAAACTCAATGGAAAAAAAAAAGAAAACAGTCTACACCCTCTGCACAATAAAAATCCATTATATTTCCATTTATCAAGGACATATTTGCATCCTATTTGTAGCCATTTTCTTTCCTGAATGTGTTCTAACCATATTAGGGTGTTTTTCAGTGGTAGCTGTGAGGATGTGGTGCAGCTGACAGCTTTGTCCATGTTTCAGATGCTGTGCTAGCAGGGGCATCAGCAAGGCAGATTTTTAATAATCTCTTTTTATCTGTAGCTGCAATATTATTAAATAGTATTGAAGAATGATTCCCATTCTAGCAGGAAGTAGTTTCTTCCGTTTACTCCTAAAACTGCTAGATCCCTGCAGTGCCATTTTTTTTTCTCTCTGTGTTTTTTAACTTGCTAAGCTTATGTTCATTGTTTGTGTTTGTAACGTGATGGTGCTCAATCTGGACTCACTACTCTGAAATTACTCTGAGTTGTTTAATCATAAAAGAATTTCAAGTTAGTGTGAGTTGGGGTAGGCAAGGAATTAATAGGTGGTGGTGGTGTTGATTTTTATTCTCTGGAGATCCAATTCACACCAATTTTTTGCATGACGCTGTTCCTGACAGTGTGGATTTCTCCATTTCAAATATTGTTGCTGAGAGTCAAGTGAAGACGCGTGTTCTCAGACACACATTTGATTGTTGCCTCACTCCCCTCGCAGTCCAGTAAGGAGTGTGGAACTAGAAACATTCCATACTACAGGTGCACATACAGGTGATGTGCAGACTAAATAATCCCTTTTCAAAAAAGGCTGCTTTTAATTTTTTTCCCTGTTTTCAGAAATCAGAATTGTCTTACTGTGAACTGTACCTGTTGTTAGGGTGAGCTCAGGAGATGATCTTTTTATTTGGGGATGTGAAGTATCTCACAGTGATGAGCAAGAAATGAAACCTCCTCTGACAGAACAGGAAATGCCTCTTCATCAGAAGCTTTATCACTACTGATAATGCAGTGCTTTAATCTCTCCAGGTTTAATAAGACTTTTGTTATTTGTTCTGTTCTTGTGGGAGTTGGTAGTTATGACTTCTGTGATCAGTGTAAATCACACCCTCACTGTGTTGTTAAAATGAATTATATCCAGTGAGAACAGCAGTGCAACGAAATAACCCCCACCCATCTAATAGTGCCTGCCTTTGTTCCCAAAGCATTATCTACTTTGGACTGTGCCTGGACTGATGCCTTACGTTTTAGCTTTTATATTTTTCAAATTCTGTATTCCTAGTGTGTAACTCTGAAGTGTCCTGTAGCCTGTGAGCTGCTGTTCTCTCATGCTAAGATAGACGTAACAAAGTCCTTTCTAGGCTTGCTCTTCAAGGACACCCAGCCCGTCCTAG
>QWTY01003462.1:0-13288 GCA_008033365.1 Pseudorectes ferrugineus | reverse complement strand
ATTTTAGCATCAACTGCTAAAATCGTAGGATTTTGTAGCTTTCTTGTTGTTATTTTGCTTCTCTGTGGCAATACATGTAGTTAACCCTTTTGGTAGTGGTACTTCAGTACTTTTTTTTTCTTAAAGTGAGTTTAAGCATTGACAATAATCCATCATTTTTCATCCTATTTCTCTTCATCTGTTTATTTTTAGATGCAGGAAATAACTGTGATGTTCATTTCCAGCTTTCAGATAGGTGCTTTTGGCCCTGAGTGTTCATTTTGGCCCAGAGTGTTCATTTTGGCCCAGAGTGTTCATTGTCCATTTTTTTTCCTCACTAGGTCACAATGGAATACAAGGAGTGTAATGGTGCACTGGAGCCCATCCGAGTGCACACACTTGTGATCTCAGTAAATCACGCGCCGGACATACCGCTACAACAAATGCAGAATGAGCTGATGGAGGAAGTTGTTAAAAAAGTCATTCCAGAGAAGTATCTTGATGAGAGCATCATTTATCATCTCCTTCCAAGTGAAAAGTTTGTAGAAGGTGGTCCTAAGGTACAGTGCTTTGAAAAACAACAGCCTATGCAGACTTGGATTCCACTTCACCACATGCTTGTAAATGTTCTCTTGAACAATAGTGCAGTGGAATGGTGTACCTTTAACCAAAAAGTCTTTGCATTTTTAAGGCAGCTTCAGTCTTGCTTTCAGAAAGTATTCTAAATAAGTAAAAGCCAATTCTTAAGTTATGTGCTAAAATGGCTGGCTGAAAGTATCTCTTCACTTCCACAATAAAAATCAAAACCAGAAATAACAATCGATCTGATATCTACACTGAAATTATTCATAAAGCTGAACAAATTTCTAGGGAGACTTAATATATTAACATATTAAGTATCAATAGTCATTAGAATTTGACATATGTTCTACTTTCCAGGTGTTGGCACTAGATAAGAAGGCCATTGGTGTGAAATTGTAAAAAGTTATGTTACACAAAACTGTCTAGTTTGTGTAAAGAGTTCATAAGGATTAAAACTACAAGGTGTCCTCTTGATCACACTGGAATGATGTAGGGATACCACCTTCATTGAGAAATAAATGTTGGCTTTGCTCCCATATTACTTACTTGGAGATTTAAAAATAGTGGATTAATGCTGTTTATCCTCTTTCAGGATGGAATTTATCAGCACTCGAGTTCATTTATCAGCATGTAGTTGCCAGCTTTACTAATCTGACAGAAAGGCAGTATTTCTCTCCTGGTTGAGTAAATTGGATCAGCTCATAAAGTTGTAGGAGGCAGACAAAAGTCTATGCAAGAGTTTGGGACTATTATCAGGGCAGGAGGGAAGGAAGAAGAAAGAAGTGTAGTATCACTTGTGTCACTACTGAACCATTAATTTGAAACTGATCTAGAATTTCTCGGTACTCTTGTGCTGACAACATTGAGCTGCAGTTCCATGAAGCCCCTGCTTCCCATTCAGTGTGTGTATCTAATTGAAGCTTGTTAACCTTTTAGGTCATATGTGATCTATTTTTGTCTCTCTAAGTTCTTGGCCTTCATCAAAGTGTTGCTGAGTGAAGACTTTGACCAGTAAACTGGAGACAATATTTCATAATTACTGATTTTAAGGGAGCATTCTTTTTGTCATGTTTACAGTTGTGCTGCCTTGTTAAAGGTTTTCAAAAGTGACTGCAGCACAGATGGCTTAGTACATTTCTGAAGAGTACTCCAGCCATTGAGTGAACTCTTTCATTAAGCAGTTGCATGGGAATGTGAACACTGTGAACAGAGTCATATACATGACAAATACAAAAGGAAGCTGTACTCATTAACCTAATATGGGATTAGATGAGCTATTGTGTCTTGTGAATATATTTAGTTATTTGTCCTTCAGGCTGATGCTGGACTGACTGGCCGGAAGATCATTGTTGATACATATGGAGGCTGGGGAGCCCATGGTGGAGGTGCATTCTCTGGAAAAGATCCCTCCAAAGCTGACCGTTCTGCAGCATATGCAGCTCGCTGGATTGCAAAATCTTTGGTGAAAGCTGGTCTCTGTAAAAGGGTATTAATCCAGGTAAGAGCAACCGTAATATACCAAATTCTGAAGCAGAAATTCTGTCTCAGAGTACATATGACCAACATAACAGCCTCACTCCAGTTTCAGAAAATCTCATAGTCGAATGGGGCTCCAGGAATTTTTTAGGAGCCTTATGAGGGAAACCAAAGACATGGGCCAGGATATGGAAACAAGGCTATGAAACAAGGAATGCGATCTCAGCAATGTTCTTTCTCTAACTTCCTTGTCATCTGATGTCTAAGTACTTCTTTGCATAATCCTTACTTTTTAGGTGCTCTGCACACACCTGCATGCCCAGCACCCTGGCATGGGCTGCACAGCACATTACAGTTATGGGAGCACTTCCCAGATGTAGTTATGCAACTTGCAATAACTTAATCTGTTTTAAGCTGTATTTGAAATTATCTTAATTTGTTCCTAGTATTCTCCTATGGTGTAGGGTGTGACTAAAGCAAAATTCAATTGTTTTAGAGTTTAAGACAAGAACAACTTTAATTAGTCTTATATGCTCAGACAAAAAAAAATGCACTTGTGCATGAATTTTTTTGACTACTAAGTCAAAGAAGTAGAAAGAGGTATTTTACTGACACCTTGACAGTTTCACCATTAAACATGAACAGAATATGAGTATTAAACAGTGGGATCTGCCTAGGTAATTTGCAACACTAGTTTATACAAATACTTGTTCTGAGTAGCTGCTATGTTCTAAGTAATTACACAGTATTTCCTAAGTAAGTAATATGTAGCAGCAATCTGAGCGATGTTTTGCTGCAGTGGTGTGTTTAAGACCTTTTATCTTCTCTATGGAGCAGAGGAGAAACCCACTGGATGTGGTTATGATCAACGACATAGTATCCAGACATCCCAATTAGCAACAAGGCTGCCTGCTTCAGATATTGTGCATGTGTTTGACACCTGACAGTTCGCAGTTAGTCAAGAAAAGGGGAGACTGCAAATAAAGCGAGCACAAGTAAGTTTTGGTTAGCAAATTGTTGATAATTTTTTTTTTTCTGAGGGGAAAGAAGACAAACTTCTAATTTCTTGGTATGCACATTTTGAGTGTTATTTTTGAACAACTACATCACTTATTTTTGAGTTAGGTGGGAATGCTGTTATTCCAGCAATTCCAAAGACCCTCCTTAAGTTCCTGAACCTGTCTCTAGACAAGGAAAGACTGATCTTTTCAACAGCAAATTATGGAGGGCTCAGGTACTAGCAATGAAGATAAGATGGGAAGATAGGAAACCAGAAAAGCCAATGTCCTTTGAAGTCTTCGAAGGCTGGATTAAAGATTAACAAAAGGAAAAATGGATCAAGTGGAAATGCAAAAGTGATTTCAGCACATTAATGTCTGTGTGCTACGCTGAGACCCTGCCAGCCTTCACTGAGGCTGACAATTGAGCTGGTTCTCCCATGGATATTGTTTCCATGCTAACCATCTCTCACAACAAAAGGAAAAAATAGATAATAGAGGTAACTGCAGTCTAATTAGCTTTATATTAACATAATATTATTTAGTTTTACATAGAATTGTCAGCTTATTGATTAATGGCAAGCAGACATCATAATCTCATAATTAGCTAAGGGAAAGATAGTCATGATTAGAACAGTTTCTAAAAAAACCCAGTTCTTGATTACTAAGATGCATATAGACAGAACTGAGCCACTGGACTAGTCTTGAAATGTGCAGAAAGCAGACACAATGAGGAAGACCAGTGAAAGGCACAGAATGGTTTGCATTGCTTGGTGACATTCAGTCAAAACGTATTTTCATCCAAATAAACCACAGTGGGAAAAAATTAAGTGTATGTTAGCCTATACTGAAGCAGGGCTGGATTTTGGAAAGGGGACTGAATGATAAAACAGATTTCAGGAGAACCTTCCAGGGCTGTGCTGTGCAGTGTTGCGGTGAAAAGAAGCTAGCATGATTCTTGGATGACAGAAAGGAGATGTAGAGCTGTACTTCCTGGGTTACTTTGTCTCCTTCTGATAGCTGTGTTTTAAAAAGTACATGGCAATATTGCATGAAGTTCTAGGGAGTACATGGAAGTAACTCACTCTGGGGAAAAAAGTCTGACTGCTTCAGGAACATGGAGCTTTTCCTCATCTTGTCCTAGATAATATTTTCTCTGCCTCAGAAAAGAAAAAATCAAAACAAAACCATAAATATTTGTAGAATTTAGAGTCTCCAGTCTCAAAGGCATGAAATCCTTGTATCTACTGAAACTGAAGGATGAAGAATGGCAGTAGCTGAGGATGACAGAAAGTACCTCTTTTGTTTTAAAGGAATGTCACCTATGTCTGATATTTTACCAGGCTGAACACCCTCTGAGGAAAACAATTTTTTAACATAAAAGACAAATAGCAAAAAGATATCTCCTAACTTTCTTTATGGAGACAAGATGTTAATAAACTCTACCCTGAGACATATGATAAGTCTTTCCTTTTTCTTAAGCAAAAAGCAGGAAGGACTGTATTAACTGTATTTGGGTTGTATGCTTGTGTTCTACAGCTATCGTATGCTATTGGCCTCAGTCACCCTCTTGCCATCTCAGTGTTTCATTATGGAACATCAGACAGATCTGAAGAAGAACTGCTTGAAATTGTCCAGAAAAACTTTGATCTGCCCCTTGGAGCTATTATAAGGTTAGTGTGATGTTAATATTTACTGTAGGGAATCATATTTTTAATGCTCTCTCTAACAGTTTAATTATTTGGCTTATAACCTCAAGAAAGTCACCTTCATCATAAATCTCTAATTGATATAACTTCTGCTCTTCCCTCATCTGTGCATCCAGTACAACATACAAGAGCCAATTGATATATCAGGTCACAAAGTGCACTGCATAAGTAAGACTTGCCTAAATTACGTCATGTATATCTACCAGTAACCCTGGTAGTGAGCTGTGTTGCAATTCATTAGCCAGGTGGTAGTGTGCCTGGTGAAGCAGAATTAAAGTTTAACATTAGACGTAGTTAGGCTTTCCAGTCTGTTTACAGGATGTGTAAGACTCCAAATCTCTGCCTTATCTGAAGGGCAACAGAAATATTGGCTCTTTCTGAAAGAAGTACTGGGCTAAGTGTGGTCTCTGTGCCTTTGATATTCAGGTGGCAACAACTCATGAGACAGCTGAAAGGCTCTGGTGTTCTCATGTCACGGTTTGGAGTCAACTAAACTTAACTAAAAAGTAATCCAGGTTTCTTAAATGCTCTCTTAAGATCTGAACTATTGTAATGAAACTATTTTAATTGAACTATTGTATAAATTTAAAAACCAGAACAAGGATAGCCATGAGATGAATGTTCTTGAAGTGAAAATTCAGTTGTGATCAGAAGTGTCACTGAGGCTACCATGCAATATGACAGGACATGCAAACCCAAACCTATTAACACTGCCTTTTGCAGCCCACCATTCCTGGAATATTTCTGGGCCTGAAATAGCAGGTCTTTTATGCAAATACAATCCTTATATTGAAAGAAGCATGGGAATTACTCTTTTCTTTGAGAGAAGAAAGGACTGGAGGAGAGGAGCAGATCAGCACTTGTCCTTATCTGCAGTTACTGACCTACATTCCAGTGAGCTGTAATTTGACCCTAGCATTTTTCACTATTTTTCTCCCATTTGTGACTAACTCATATGATTCTTTATGTAAATTTCAAGGCAGCAGGGCTTCTTGCCTTTTTGTAGTATGGCTTCCTGAGACCTATAGGTACAGGTTCATCTTCTCAGTTCTGAATAACTTCCTGATCTTTTGGCTGATTTTCACCAAACCTGATAGACCGGACCTCTTAGAAGTTCTGTGTAATGGAGAGAAACACTGTCTCTTTCCCCTTTTAAGGGAGCAACCACATTGTGAGTTGCCCCTTTGTTTTAAGTCTGTGAAATTGACATAGGAGGTCAAGCCTGAGATAGATACCAGCAAGAACTTGAGTATAGGCACATACTTTGTCATTTTGAGCAATGCAGATTTTAAAAGCACTGTTCTAAAATGCTAAAACATAAATGTTAGCTATCTCATTATTTGAGGAAAATGCTTTTCATGATTCACTTCTGGTTTAAATCCAGAGCTATTAATATAATTCCTTTCTCTATATTCCAGAACAATCTTGAGCATATTTGTCTCTGAGGGAAAAAAAATATCAACATGAATAGGAAGTGTCTTTTTTTCCCTTGAAAAAGGAAATACTTTTCTGACAAGCTATATCAACATTCTGCTGCTGTGCTCAGCCTTCTGCATTCCTTTTCAGAGTATGCAATATATATGCTGAGAACAGAGCTGACTTACAACTTTAATAGTCAAAGATAATGCAAGGCATTATGGCAACTTCTATTGATAAGTAATGTTTTCCAAGTGTTATCAGTTCCCAAATATAATCAAAACTGTTAGCTTTATCATTATGGCAGTTCATCGCTAATAATTTGTGTGGGGATTCCCAGACACGTATCTTGATTTGTTGTATTAAAAAATGCTGTATTTAAAAAATACACTATCATAATCCTGGAAGTGGTGAAGGGAGTAGGAAAGGAAGAAAGCAGGAATTAAACCATGAGCATTGTTGAGTGAATATTTCCTTGTTAAACATCACCTCACCATATTTAAAATCCTATAAATGGTGCTGGCTGTCCATTCTAATCAACTATTCATTGACGTAGTTCATGATGTCTTACTTTTCATTTAGTCAGCAGTCATATTTCAACGGCATTTGGCTTAGGATCAAGCACAAATGACTCCTACAGTAGCCATTGCAGCATGTGACCATGCTGCACAAAATATTACTTGAAACAAGACTTAGCTGCTCTACATCATAAATGTCCATGTAACTGCAAGAATGTGTAATCTCTTCACCTTCTGAAATGTATTCATTATCCTGTCAGTATTTGTACTTCTTCCCTTACTTTTTCATTTCTCCACCAATCTTCTCTCCAGCAGTTTACAATATGAATCATCCATTTTAAGTGTGCTTTCAAAGATAATTAAAGCAAGATAATACCAGACAGAAGAAAGCCCAAGCAGATGAAAATGTTTCAGGTCTTTCATGAAATGAAGAGAAACTTCTATATAGATACCTGTAAATAACCATTTAGCACTGCTACAATCCACTATATTATGCAGGCTAAAAGGCAAAGAGCATGACTTGCACCTTCATTATAATTTATCTGGTCATAATTATGTCATGTTAAGCTCTATTCTAATGACAAGCTCTCTATTTTTCCTTCTGTAAATCTGTGTGGGGAAGGAAACAACACCTAGGTTTTATTATCTTCCAGGGATGGTACTGATTATCCCTCTGATGTGTCTAGATCATAGTATACGTTGGAGTAGAGTTAAGTGTAAGACTATTTTTTTTTTTTTCCATTTAGGGAGTTGGATTTGAAGAGGCCAATCTATCAAAAAACAGCATGCTATGGGCACTTTGGAAGAGAAGAATTTACTTGGGAAATACCCAAAAAGCTTGTGTTTTAAGCTTTTCAAAATGTTCCATGTTATTGACATGTGGTTTAATAATCAGGTAAAATTTCAAGCAGTTGAAGAAAAGACTATATCTACTCTTTTTAAAATGACATTCTGTAGTTAATAGATATCCTGAAAATAATTTCTATCTGATTTCTAACTTTCATAGTCCCCTTAAACTTTTAATGCATGAAGCTCTATCTAGGATAGTATTCAGCTTTGGTAACATGTGAATAATTTAGGCCTTTGTGATCAGACATTAAACTGGTTGTGGGTATTGACGCCATTCCTATTCTGTCAGGGAAGTCCACTATTGCTTACCCAACTAACTTTGTACTGAAGTGGATGAAGTTGGTGAGGTAACTTTAAGAGCTCCCTGTGAGAGGAGAGCAGAAATAGCACAAATTGCCGTAATTATTTGGGGCAGATAGTTAAAGTGCTTCAGTTACATTTAAACAAATCAGTAAAAATACCCATTTCTGAACACTGGTCATTGTAACACTACATATACCTAGCTCTTAGGTAATGTTATTTGTTTGCTTTTAACATTATAGTTTTGTAGTTGTATCTACAAAAATTGATGAACTCCTATGTTGTGATTCTTTTATTCATTTATAGTTATTCTCTCAAACTTGAATTTTCCATGTCTGCATGAATTGGAATTGGTTGTATAAATTTTCAACTAAGTTTATTTTGGCCACTTCTGAAATGTAATAAAATGTAAAAAACACTTGGAGGACATGACTCTCCTTTTACTTTTCTGTCTGAAAGCATAAAATGGAGAGAGAGCATTCAAAATCATTTAGCTTCTCTTCAAGGACTAGAGAGGATGAAAATGCTTGAATATCAAAAATAGCAATTCTGGCAAGCAAATTTATCATTAAATTGATACCTAAGACAGAATGTTGAAATGTTATAACTGCACCAATACCAGGGAATTTTAATAGAACACTAAGCAATGTGGCTACCTCGCCCCTGTTAACGAAAAGATAAAGGCTCCAGTGGTAAGTCTAACCAAATGCAAGTAGCTGATTATATCATTAGTCTCAAGCAAGTTTTAAAAAGCTTCTTCCTTTTATGCAAAGACTGATCAATCCTTTGACAGACCAGAGCTGATGTGAGGTCAGTGTACAGCTGTACCTGCACCTTACCTGTCCTGGTACAGTTAACCTGATCTAGCACTGTAGTGCTGCAGTCAGTTCTTGTGACCTATATATGGGGCACATTTTTCTTGCATGAGAAAGCAAAATTAATTTCTGCAATTCTTTTGTGGACATTTTTTGCAGCTTTTTATTTAATGACAAGTTTTCCTTTTTATCGCAAGACCCTGGACCCTATCATTGCCTGAAAATAATCCAGTTTAGTTTGCATATGGCCATGTAGGCATAAAACCCATCATTAACCTTTATTAAAATTTGTTCAAAACAGTATTGTCTAAGAAATGGTAATGTAGCTTGCTAATTCTGAAATGTCAGAATAATTTCCACTTTTAGTAATATAGCGGTACAATGTTTAAATGGCAAGGGGTTGCAGAGATCACCACACAGTAAAATTACTATAATGACCTTTGGAGAGAGAGTTCAGTAAATGGGCATATAGTCTCAATTTTACAGGTGTCTCAATTACAGCTAGTATCAATTTTACTGTCATATACTTCACCCTTCCAAAGTGAAATACCGATGCTTTGGTTATCACAGAAGAAAAGCATTTTGATAAAAAGTCTTTTGTTAGATTTAAGAAAGAAATTATTGTTCAATGGAGGTGTCTGTTAATCACGGCTTGTCATCAAACAAGCAAACAAAGAAACAAACAAGCAACGCACCACCACCCAAACACCCAACAGTGTATTTCAGACAGTTAAGAACACATTCCTGAAACACTTCTTTCACCTTGCTTTCTGGCTTCAAAATTAAAGACCTTTTCTTCAAGGAATTGGATAGACCCCAAATCTTTCTTTCCCTTGTCACTGACTGGTGTTTCAAAGAAGCCAGAAGCACCAACTGCAGAAGAAAGCCCTAACTACAGAATGGGACAGGTACAGTGTACATTCAATCTCCAGAGACCCTGTTCACAAATTTCAGTGGGTTTTCTAATAACCAGTAAATTCATTTTATTTGTACAGGGTAGCTAATTTGCCCTGTATAAAATTTTCCAAAAGAAAAGAGATACATGCCTTATTTGAAGCCAGCAAATAGAGAAAAAATACCTCCGCTAACTTTGTAAGGTCTAATCCAAAGCTAAAGACAAAACTCCACAAAACCAGTGAAGTAATTTTTTTTTAATGATTGGCATATTTTCCTATTATCATTCTAGAAATAATTAACTTAAACTAGAAACTAAACTATAAAGAAAGGGTTCCCAAATCAGACATAAGCATTAAGATGGCAGTTATTGCTGAAAATTTAGCTAAATTAGAATGTAGCATACATACATAGAGATCAATTGAAATATCTTTATTTCCAAATGCTTCAACTATTGCTTTATTAACCTTGTTATTTTAATATCAAATGAACAGGCTCTTATTTGAAATATGTGGCTAGAGTATGCTACAAAAATTTCCCAACATATAGCAGGTGATAATCCGCATAAGAAAAAAAACGCGTATCAGAAGAACACAACAACTTACGCATGGTATTTTGAAACTAATACAAAAAGCCACATGAATGAAAAATTTGTACTGCACAAAATTACTTGGGTGTAACGTAGAGATACTACTGGCTGTTCACTTCCCAAAGCTGCTGATTCTTGCTGGGTTGTGTGAAGCAGAATTAAGCCTAAATCTTTCAAAAGGGCATAGTTTCACTCAAACCTAGGCTAACCAATTAGGAAAGAAAATGACTGGACAGAAGTGCCACGTTGGCTTTAAGAGTGCCTTCGGTATATTTCTGATCTCAGAAGAAATGGAGGGTCTCTGCATGCAAATTGAAGATATTAAATTAAGAATGGTCAAGCATCTTTTGTTTGCTTTGTGTGAAGATTAGCTTTATGTCTCATTCTTTTGGAGTATATCACAAGAGCAATTGCAATAAAAAGTACAAACATTGAAGAAGTATTTAATCTTCTTTCTGAGATGTATTCTAAAATAGATTTTCAGCTGTGCTGAACCTAATGAACCCTATCTAGATCTATGGAGACATTATTATGTGTGCCATTTTCTAGTTATATTTTGATTAAAGGTTATGTAGACAAATGCAAAGTAAAATGTTAATTCATTGCTATTTAATTAATTTAATCCCTAAGAAGCTGAAAGCAATTACTGGAATGAAAATTAAAGTGCTATCTTTACTACATGCTAATAGACAAAATGAACTTTTCATTTAATAATTCCCCAGATTATGGTTCTCCCCTACCTTGACCTTAAAGAGGAAATCCCTTCTTTACCACCTTCCCCACCCAAGGTTTTTGGCCAGAGTGATTTGTGGTACATTCTGTGTGAAGCTGTAGAAGAAAGAGGACTAGGTCAGAGTTAAAATGGGAAGGCTGGAGCAGAGCTTTTTAATCAGGAGCTCAAGCATCCCACTGGAGTCCAGTGTGGTCATCAGAACAGGGATGCAAACTAGTAACAGATGGCACAACCTTGTTTTCCTCTGCTTTTCAACAGGAACTGTGCAAGCATATAAATGGATAAGCCTTACTGCTTTTAACAACTTAAAAAAAAATCCATAGGCCTCTCAAGCTGCATAAATAAAAAGAATACATTACTATTTTCTGACCAAGTACTCTTTAAAAACTAGAGCATTTTACCACACTTTTGCCTCAGCAATAAGTGAAAATGTCAGCCCCCACCACTGCAGAGCCTTCTAGACTCACTGAATGATGTGCTTGACCTCTCTAGAATGGTCCTGGATATTTAAAACCACAGGTCAGTAAAATATTACCCAGGTATTCTTTTAAACTTTTTTAATCCAGAAAAGCTGCATTCATATCAAAGCTCTCCTATCTTACCTGCAGTAGTTGCAGTGCCAAATACATCCTGATTTTTTCAAATGTAACATTCCTGCTGCCTATCCTACAGCTTTTCTTATTCTTCCTTCATGTGTAACAGATAGTTACTGCTCCTGCAATCTTTCTGAGAACAAGCTCCCACTGTAAGCTATGACTGACATATCTGAGCAATTTCAAGCAACAATTGGTTGAGCTTTTAGTATCAAATCTCACACTTGGTGCCTACCTGCGTATAATTTTTGGAATGGAATTTTGATTGTATGTGTCAAGAGCCTTTCTCAATAGTCAAATCTCTTGCATAAGTAGTAAACCTATAAAGTTTTAAATACAATCAGTTTTCATGGATAGACTTTTATTTACTAATTTTTATACATTAAAAAAGGACACATTGATAGAGAATCAAGATTCTCAGACAATGTATTTAATGGCATTTCAATCAGGCAGGGTGCTGCTGAAACAAATAAAGTCCTGCTGCCTTGTCATTCTCAGCGGTTTCTTCGGACTTTGGGACATCTCTTCTGCGCTGAGATAAATGTGAGGCTTATCAGTGAAAGAGGGAATTTTAGCGTGGTGTTAAAACTGGTTAGCCAAAAACCCACAAAAAACCAAACATCCAGAAGAGGTTATTTTAGCCCAGGTCACTCAGTCTGTTACTGAAGTTACATCAGAAACCTCAGTCTTCATTTAAGCTGAACTAATATGAAGTAGTTGCCTCATATTCCATCTACGACAGAGTCTTCAATTCAGGAACAAGAAAGCCACTAAAATAAAACCTAGACCTTCAAAAACAGAAGGATTGCTTCTGTGGTTCCTCATAGAAGTTCCTATCCTTTTTCCAGCGGCCTTTTATGAATGAGTCTTTGAAGGTGTAGGTGCAGGTGAATGATACAAGGGATAGTGACTGGAACAGTATGGTGTAGCAAGCCTAACTAGCAGTGTTTGTTAGTAAAAAATAATTCCAGCATTTCCCTGAACAAAAATAACCAGAAAAGTCAGAAACCAAAACAGGACTGAAGGTAAGATGCTCCTGCAGGTACGAATTTCCTGCAAAGAAGTAATGGTGGTATGATTTACTGTAACAAAAGAAGATTTATTACAGGGAGAATTGAAAGAGAAAAATAGTAGCTGAGCTGACCTCTGCTACAGATAGAAGGAAGCTCTCCATTATAATCTTTGATAATTTGGGTTTTTTTTAATTAAAGGTACAAAAACATGGGATCTCCATGTAAATCTACTGGCCTTTAAGACAACACTTCTTGAGTGATCAAGCGTTACAGAACAGTGAGGGAATCACAAGAGGCCATGCCCCTGTAATTTACACAGTGCATGAAGAACAGCAAGTTCTTAGTTTATGGAAGTTGATTGAGAAGTACAACTTTAAAAAATTTAACCAGTCATCTGTGCAGGAGAAGGTAGCCATGGCCACCTGAAATCTTACAGAATTGGAGGATGTCTGGGACCATCTCATAGTAATGGCAGGGTGCAGACAGTAAAGACTGAATTTCTGAAAGAGAACCTTGACTATCGGTGTTATTTCTGAAACAAAAAGTTTGGAGACAAGCCTTGCTTGTAGTGGTGTGCTGTCCGAGGTCATGCAGCCTTATTCCGAAAATGGGCTGACCAGTTTGGGATCTGCCTAACACACAGAGGAGTCAGCCTTACCCGTAAAAATGCAGGCTGACACTCTCTGTGGATACGACAATTCCCAACATTCGTGTGTATGTTGGTTTTGCATGGCCTGGTTGTTTGGGGGCGGGGCGGGGGGCGCGCCCAGAGGTGGCTCCTGTGAGAAGCTGCTGGAAGCTTTCCACCGTGTCCAGCAGAGCCA
>QWTY01003460.1:0-23883 GCA_008033365.1 Pseudorectes ferrugineus | reverse complement strand
TGGGCACCCTGTGCCAGAGCCTCCCCACCCTCAGAGGGAAGAATTCCTTCCCAATATCCCATCTAACCCTGCCCTCTGGCAGTGGGAAGCCATTTCCTCTTGTCCTGTCCCTCCAGGCCCTTGTCCAAAGTCCCTTCAGCTTTCTTGGAGCCCCTTTAGGCACTGTGACTCTAAGGCTTCCCTGGATCCTTCTCCAGACTGAACATCCCCAGCTGTCCCAGCCTGTCTCCATAGGAGGTGAGGTTTGTGAGTTGGCTCACCTGCACAACCTCCTCCAGCTGCTCTGGGATTCCCATGTGATGGGGTTGTGCCTTTGGCAGTGCCTTGCACTGCACATCTTCCCTTTCTGAAGGTGGACTCCACCCTCTGGTCCTGGGCGGTTGTCTCGGCTTCTGCAGTTCAGTCTGTCCCTCACCAGCCCAGGTGGTGCCTCTCCTGTTACCTTTGACCCCCTTCCCTGGCAGCCCCAAGCTTCAGCTCCCCACCCTGTCTGGTGGCTCTGCAGAGTTGTCCAGTCCTGAACTGCTTTGGTCCCTGGAGTGTCCAGGCTGGGCTCCTGCAGCCCTGTGCAAGTCTGGTGCTTCAGAGCCACCAACAACCCCCAGTGCTGCAGCTGGATTTGCTGCTCAGCCTGTTCCCATGCTTAGGAGCTCTGGATGAGCTGGTGTGTTCCCCTGGAATGGGGCTGCCTGAGGAGACCTCCCAGGAAGACTTTCTTCCTTTGCAAAAGTGGGTTTGTTCTCAGGGCATCTTCACTTGCTGCCAGGTAGGTTTATCTCAGGATGATTCTGGGGAGGGGCTGCTCAGTACCTCATGCTTCCTCCCTGCTATCAATGTCCTGGCCAAGGTGACTCCAGATTTTGAATAAACAGAATGAATAGTCCCAGGGACAAGCAGTCCTAAAACGTTAGTTATTTCTGCAGTCCCTGAGAGCCTGTGCTGAGGCAGCTTTGCTTGGTGGCATTAAAACCAGTTTGTCTCAATTGCCATGTCCTGTCACCCCATTCCTGCTGCCAGGCATCCATGTCCAGAGGGTTTGGTTTTAAACTTTGTTCCTGGCTGTTAAGGTTTGTGATGCAGGAGTTCCCCCAGTCTCTGTGGAGTCCTCACAATGGCTCTGATTCGTGGTGACCTCACATTTAGTAACCTGTATTGAGCAGTTACTGGGTTTAGACCATTTTCTGTGTGCTCTGTTGATGTTTTATCATGCTGATTTTTATTCAGATGCTCTGTGGTGGGTCCTGTGCCACAGCAAATGCCCTTAGAGCTGCAGGTGTTTGCCTTACCTTGCCGCAGCTGCTTGGGGAATAGATCCAGGGGTTCTGCTGTGGCTGCCTGGCAGGTTCAGTGCTGGCAGCTCACCAGGAACACAGAGGAGCACAGGGTCCTGGAGGCTGTGCAGGGAGGCACCCTGGTCACCTCTGCAGAGCCAGTGGAGGCTCTGGCCTGGCTGCCACAGGGGCCCCAGGATGGTCAGAGACAGGGGTGCCTGAGGTCTGGGGGCCAGTGGGAGACCTCCCCTGGCAGCAGTGGGGTCTGCTGCCCACAGAGTTTGTGGCTCCCATGGAATCCTGGGGCAGGTGGGACAGCTCCAGGCTGTGGGGGAAGGAGGGACTGGGGGAAAGAATAAATGTGGGAAACAGACATAAAAGGGGCCAGTTGTGTGTAAAAAGAAAAGAAATAATGGATCACCACAGAGTGCTCTTCTTTTCCAGTGGTTTGCCGGGTGCATGGGCTCTTTCTGCTACATAGGGAGAGCCCACCAGTATAGCCCACCCTTCCATCAGTGTTTTACAGCCCAGGGACTTCACTCCTGCAGGAGCAGCCACAGGTATTGACATCCCTTGTATGAGCTGTGCATCAGGGAGGAGCTGCCTCTTGACACACCTTGACAGAAGGTGCAGCTCTATGGGTGCTGTAGGCAGGTGAGCTCAGGGGCATGACTAGTAGCCCTATCCCTGCAGCAGACACAGACTGTCTCCGGAGACTCCTGTCTACTCTGTGTGAGACTCCTCAGAAGAGCCATGCTGGGGAAATTGGGAGCCACAGGCCAAAGCCCTGCAGTGATCCAAGACCACAGGGACAAATGTTCTCCTCCCCACCCCACCTTCCTCACACCTCCCCCTCCAGGAAAGAACCAAGGAGCAAGACCACACCTGTATTTTCTGGTCTTTTAGTTTGAAAAAAGTATTGATTGAAAGTGTACAACTGAACACGGGGTGGTCGCAGCACCACCACCAGATTGTTTCACAAATAAAAACAGAAAGGGCCTTAAATAATCGGGTGCAGATTAAAAAAACCTCAACAGTGAAAAAGTTCTTCCCTCCGAACAGAAATTCACAGGCACAGAAATGGCAACAACGACATGGAGACAATGGGGGGACATCCTCCTCCTCCTCACCACGGACTCTGCGATGCAGCGCTCCCAGGCGCAGCTCCATCCTCGCTCCCTCTTTGGAATGGTTACGGATGAACAGTGCGACATGCCCTTGCTAACCAGACCCGCCCCCACCCCCCGACCAGGACACGGACAAACAAGGCCTCTGCTAAGGCTAAAAAAAGGACAAGACTTGGAGTCTTGAGTTCAGCATGGGTAAGAAACGAGAGTCTGGTGAGCACAGCCCAGTCCCCAGGTGGGCACTGCTACTCCAGTTTGGCCTTCTTGGTGCTGTCCCCACCGTTCTCCTCCACTGGTGCCGCTGCCTCCCCCAATTTCCGCTTCCCACTCTCAGCAGGTGGGTGTGTGTTACGGGGTTTGAAGCTGATAATGATGCAGGTCATGTTATCGCAGCCGGTGCCGTCCCCTGAGGTGTCTGGAGCCAAGCACTGATCCAGCAGCTGGGAAGGGACAGGGCAAGTCAGCAGAGAGAACAGATACACAGTGGGACCACCCCAAGGCACTGGGCCCATTCCAGCACCTGACAGTGGCTCAGGGGCTGCCAGGCCAGACCTGTGCAGGAGGAGTCAAATGCTGTTCCCACTGGACAAGGGACAGAGATGGCCTCAGGTTTCTGAATGTGGGCAGAAACTCCTTTGGCTGGACAGCACCCCTGAGGTCAGACACTGGCTGGAGTGCCCAGGGAACCCATCTGAGGGAGCGGGAGGGCAGAGCCAGGCACGGAGCTGGGACGCAGAAACGCCACGTTGCTGGAGGGACAGCAGAGCTCCCGATCTTACCTCTTCTACAATTGAGGAGAGTGGCCGCAGGACTCCATTCTCATCCTTCTGGGTGATCTTCGACTGGATGAAATCCACCACTTCCTGGCTGCTCATCACATTCCTGCAGAGCAGAGAGGTCAGAAAGGCAGGCAAAGAGAGCACATATGCCATAGTGTCCAACAGGCCTTCCTCAGGCCCAGCTCTGGAGAAAGGCTGGAGCAGTGATGCCCCAGAAGCACAACAGCTCCCTCACCACTCACCAGATTCCATCACAGGCAATGACCATGAAGTCGTGGTCATCGTTTATTGTCAGCACTTTGATGTCAGGCAAGGCAGAGATCATCTGCTCTTCTGGAGGGAGGTTCTTGTTCCGCTTGTAGAAGTGATCCCCTGTGGTGGGGAGAAGATGTCTTGGCACACGCAGTGCTGCCTGCCCTCGACAGTGAGCAGCACTGCCCTGCCACAGGGCATTCCCAGTGGGATCAGCGAGTGCTCCCACAACCTGGATCAGGTTGTGGCCATGAAGCAGAGGAACCACTGCAGGTTTCAGGTGTAAGCTCTGGCAAGCCCAGGGAAGAGGGGCCTTGGCCAGCTCAGCCTCTCTTTATTCCAAGTGCCCCTTCCCCACCTCCTGGGGCAACACCAGGCCAACAGCACAGAGCAGCTGTCACCTCTGAAGAGGCTGTGGCTGTGGCTGAAGTGTTCAAGGCCAGGCTGGATGGGGCCTGGAACAACCTGCTCTAATGAAGGTGTCCCTGCCCATGGCAGGGGCTGGAATTGGTTGAGCTTCAAGGTCCCTTCCCACCCAAACCACTCCAGGGTTCATTTTCTGATTCAAAGCTCACTTGAGAAAACTGGTCCTCAGCTGTGGCTAGCAGCTTATCAGGAACCATCCTATGAAGGGACTTCCAGGGCCACCACAAAATAGCAGGTGGGAATGCCAGTGTTCCATAACCTCGGTGGCTGGCAGTGCTGTCAGCTTGGCTGTCCTGAGGCCAGCACTCCAAGGCCAGGCCTGCCAGCATCCCTCCTCCTGCTTACCGATGGCCCTGGAGAGGTTGAGGCCGCCGTTCACCCTTCCGTCCATGGTGACCTTGCCACCAGCATTCTTTATCCTGGCCAGCTCCACCTCATCCTCTGGCTTGTGGTCGTACGACATGTCGACGGCCTTGCCGCCCTCCGACACGACACAGCGCGAGTCCCCGGCATTGGCCACAATCAGCTGCTTGCCCCGGATGAGCGCCACTACAGCAGTAGTCCCGCTGTCTGAGCCAGGCTGCAAGAGACAGAATTTGGGTGAGATTTTTTTCTCTGTCTCTGTGTCAGGTCACTAAGGGAACCAGCACCAGCTGCACAGCCCCAGCGGTGTCCCAGATCCCAGGGTGCTGCATCTCACCCCATAAGCACAGATGGAACAATGGAGAAAGCCCGAGGGAAGTGGGAAATACCAGGAGCGTGTTCACTGAGGGGCAGGGTCACGCAACACCTCCATCCCAGTCTCACGCAGCTCAGCGGGTCAGGATTCTCTGGTGTTCCACATGTCTGTACTCTCCGCTCTAATGTGCTAATACCAGCCCCAGCCCAGCTTGAGCACATCCTCACTTCAAGTCAGGACATCTCCCCAAAGGGAGAAATTGGCATCTTGGAAGCCACATCCCCTTTACCTGACCTCCTGGGTCCCTGGCCTGCCCGACTGCTGTCATGGGCCAAAGAGCCACAGCCCTGGCCTGGTGAGGAGCAATGCTGCGCTCCAGAGCCGTGGTGCCAGCAGAGCTCTCCTGTTTCTGCCCCATGCTCTCCCCCCACACCGCTTTCCAAGCACCCCACACCCAGCAGCAGGCTCAGCCTCTTCGACCTCAACCTGCCGTCCAGATCCGGGCCCATCCCTCAGCTTTTGCACAAACCCAGGCTGTCAGCAGCTCCCTCAGCCCCAAGCAGAGTGCACAGGGTGTTCTATCCCCACCTGAACAGGAACAACCCCTAGCTGAGTCTCCCAAGAGCCCCTGGCTCCATGCTAAGCTGCAGAACACAAAACCAGGGTATACACCTCCTCTTTGCCCTCCATGCCAGGTAACAACATTTCCTCCTCTTCATCCTCATCCTCTTCTGCTTCTTCAGTGTCATCTTCATCATCTTCATTCTCTGCCTCTTCACTGCTGTAACCATCCTCATCCTCACTGCATTCCTACAAGAAAGGAGAGATACCGCAGGAGTCACACAGGACACTTGGTGCTGTCCCCCCGCTGGTCCCTCCATCCTGGGGACCAATGGTCAGTTCCCCCAGAGGTGTGAGGTGACCTGCCATGTGTCCCCCACATTTGATAGCTACAACCAGAGCAGCTGGTATCACTATGGCAGTGGATGAAGGGATGGTGCATGCAGCAGGACCAAGGGCTATCAGCTATGGCCGCTGCAGGATGAGTGTGTGTCCTTCGGGGTTAGCTCAACAATCCCAAACATTCCCATGGGATGGCCTCAAAGGATCAGCCTGAAACACCTGCTCCTAGGAACACACCTAGGATGAGCCAGAGGCTCGTCTCAAGTACCACCATAAGCAATGCATTCTGCCCAGCCAGAAGGCCACTCTGTTCCAGTGCTGTTTCCTACCTCACTGTCTTCCTCCTCTTCCTCAACCTCATCTGACTCATCCTCACTGTCCTCAAAAAATTTGGATTTGGTTGTGCGCTGGGGCTTTCCCGTAGAGGAGCAGGAGGGCCCGGCCTCCCCAGTAGAAGAGGTGACGGCCTCGTCACCTTTGCCTAGTTCAGGCTTCTGCAGAGCAGGGCTGTTGCCTCCAGCGCTGGCTTTGTCTGAGGTGGAGGAAATACCCGTGATTTCTTCGTCTGGCTTCCCGTTCTTCCTCTCCTTGTGGTCAGGAAGCTCCCCTGGGTCAGCCTCTCCATTCATATTTGACTCCCCATCATGCTGCTTGCCCGTCCCCTCCACAGCGTTATCCCCAGCTGCAGCTACAGACTTGGCTTTGAGGTTCTTGGTGCAGTTTTGTCCATAACGTGTGAGAAGCTCCTCAATGGTCATTGTGGCTTCTTCGTGCAGAAGAGCAGCTTCCTCATTATCCACTGCAAACGGAAAAGGGAGGGGACAAGGACAGAGAGGGTCAGAGAGCAGGATACCCACCACACTGGGTCCTGTGGTGAGCTGCCCCAGCTGAGGCTGCTGCTGGCAGAGCTCCAGCAGTGCTCCCCAGGCTGACTGAGCACACAGCCAGGCCTGTGCCCTCCCACAGCTCCCAGGTGCTATAGGTGAGCAGGATGGCAACAGCAGGGCCACAGTTCTGACCATGGCACAGCCTGCCAGTGCCCCCACTGCCCCAGACCTGGTGCTCCCTGGCCAACTGACAGCACCACAGAGTGTTTACATCAGGCATAAGGGCTGCTGGTAGCACAGTGTTCGCATCAGGTGTGTGGCCGGGGGGTAGAGCCTCACTTTCCCAAGCACAGGCTCCTTGGGAGCTGCAGGGAAGCAGAGTCACCACTTCCATGTGCAGGTTTGGTCACTAATGCTGCAGTTGGGAACAAGAGAGCAGCTGCTCCATGGGCTTGAAATACCCCAGGGATCCCCACCAACTGTCATTTGGACAGGTACAACAGGTGAGAACACAGCTTTGGGCATCTCCCAAATGGGACTAGACAGAAAGTGGGATGACTTTCCCCAATGACCATGAGCCAGACTGCTGCTTCCCTACTGACACCCCCTTGCATATAGTTTGCTTTGCTATTTAATCCCAAAAGGAAAACAAATACAGATAGCCCAAATGCTCCTGAAAATACAGAACAGAAAGAAAGAAAACCCACCCACCCACTTCATCCCTGTCACCTGAAGAAAAACAACCAACAAATTCAGTGTTTCCAGACTGACATATCGTTCAAGGTGACAGGATCACCTTGCATCTGCCTCAAGGCCGGTCACAAGGTACTCAGCGAGAGCAGCACAGAGAGGAACACCTCCTGGGCTGGCAACCACTTGCTGGTGGAACACTTGCTTCTTTGTGGGAAGAAGAATTGCTGAAGAGACCAGGGTCTGCTTCAATCTTACCTGCAGCTGGTGGCTGCCACCAGCCAGGGAGAGCTGAGCACTGCACACATCATTTCCCTTCCACAACTGAGCCCAGCTCAGAGTTCCTGACACATCCTGGAACGCTGCAACCCATGGGGGAAGCTCTATAGAAAATGGTGACAGGCTGTTTTGTTATCCATAGCATTAAGCTCCCAAATGGATAAGGGTTTCCCTAGCACCAGCCCAAAGCCATGGACAATGCTAAGGGGCAGTAGTTCAACTTGGCCAAAATTTAACTGAGAAACTGGGACAGAAAACCTTGTGCCTAAGGAGACCTGACCCTTCTACTCTACATCCCTGTCCTGGAGCTGCAGCCTTGTCTGTTCAGTGGCATCTGACTTACCATCATCTTCATCAGCAACTTTCTCCTTCTCATCTTCATCGTCCTGTGGCCGCCCAGCCATTTGAGAGAGCTCCTTAATCACCTCCTCTGTGGTGAGCTTGGCATCAATGGCCAAGAATGCATCTTCCAGGGCCTGTGTGTGAACACAGACATGAGTGGGCAGCTGCCCCTTCCCTACGGGATGCCTGCCTGCCATACTGTGCAATCCAGTCTCTTCCAGCTTGCACACCATAACAAATCACAGCATGGCTGCAGCTGGCAGAGACCTACAGGGTTCTCCTGATCCAACCCCCTGCTCCATCAGGAACACCCAGAGTCAGTTGCCCAGGACTATGCCCAGACAGGTTCTGAACAGCTCCAAGAATGGAGACTCCATCACCTCCCTGGACAATCCACACCCAACACGAGGGCTTTCCTCTGTGTTGGCACTTACTCAGTCCAGGGCAGAGTTGGCTCCTTACCTTTTGCAATTTGCCTTCCTTGTAGGCCTTCTGGTCTTTGATGATCTCAGGGAGGTACTTGGCACAATACAGGGCAACTTCTTCTCCTGAAAAAGAGGAGAAACTATTTAAAGAGGCTGATCCTTCCAGACAGAACCTGCTCCTGAGCAAATGAATTCCCAAGGTAAATCCTGGGACACAAACCAGAATTGTGTCACAGAATGGTGACACAGCAGCTGAGTCTGGGGATCCCGCTCACACCTTCCCAGTAGGATGTGCAGATGGCCCTGGCAAACCTCAAAGAGCTCCAAACCACCAGGTTTGGCCAATGCTGTGAGCTTCCCAAAAGGGAGCTTAGGCCCACAGTGACATTTAGGCTGACTCTTTAGGTCCAGCCTACCTGGAAATCTTAAATTTCACATGTCAGTGAAAGCAGAAGGAAAGGGAAGCTTTTGCTCACTGTAGGCTCTCTTGGAGCATTACCAACGTGCAGTGAGCACATAAAAAGTGTTCTGTGTTCTAGTGTGTGTTCCAGACCAATGGCAGTGAGGTCCCAGAGATTTAGATGAACCTTTCAGGAGACAGGGCAGTCCTTTGGTACAGGAAAGAGCACAGCAAGATAAACAGCAGCCAGAACACTGTGCTGAGAGCACAGGGGATAACCAGGACTGAGAAACAACTCAAGTCAAGTGCTCATCCTAGAGCAGCTGAGAGATTTTTAAAAGCCAGAAACTCCCCCAGCTTGGTAAGTAATGGTGTCAGGTATGGAACAGGGCATGGGAGGCATTTGTTTAGGACCTGAAAGTGCTATTAAGAGAGAAGGAAGAGTAAATAGTGAGGGATGATGAATTTCTGTAGTTTATCTTGAACAGGGCCAGAAAGAGTAGTGTGAGTTGTAAGAGATCAGACTAGTCATTGAGGTTTTTATGTGAGCAAAGAACAGTGTAGGACACAGGAACGTGGCTCACACCTCATGAAGAAGAAGAAAATAGAGGCAGAAACTGAGAAACGAATGAAATGACTGCACAGAAAGAGGGAGAGGAGCAGGGCAAGCTGCAGGCAGTTGGAGGGTCCCACCGCAGGGTCCAGAAACACCTTGAGGCTGTGCTGGACCAGTCATTCCCTGTCATAGTACAAAGAAGTTGCAGTGTGGGTGGCTGGGCACACCATTCCAGAGCCTACCTGCACCTGGGGCTTTCCTGTGGCTGTAGGTACAACCAGAGCCACGTGGGCTCCTATCCTTTGGGCTACAGGACCGTTTTCACACATGAGGGTTTTTCACAGGATGGACCAGCCACACAACTCCTGATCTTCCTGCTGCACATCCCAACTTCCCTGCCCTTCTCCGAGCCCAACAGAGACTGTGTGGGCAGCTAGGCATGACGAAGAGTTGTGCAGGCAGGAGCAAAGCTCTATGAAGGAATGGGGAGCAAGGGAAGTGAGGGGAAAGCAGCAGCCAGCCATCAGTTCAGCAAAGGGAATGCAGTGGGAAGCGGAGAAGGGGGGAGATTTGGGAGAAAGACACACAGAACGAGCAGACAAGGGACTTTTCCAAGGTACCTGCAGAGAAGGGATCAAGTGGCCATTGACAGAGAACAGAAACAGCAAAATGGCTGCTGCTACACGGTGCTGCAAAACATTCCATGGTACAGATCCAGGGAACAAAGAGACTGGGTCTGACCTGGGAACACTGGAGAGGACCTGTTACAAGGGCCTAGAGTGACAGGACAAGG
The DNA here is from genome assembly GCA_008033365.1 of Pseudorectes ferrugineus. Classification (NCBI taxonomy): domain Eukaryota; kingdom Metazoa; phylum Chordata; class Aves; order Passeriformes; genus Pseudorectes; species Pseudorectes ferrugineus. The sequence goes on along the minus strand of QWTY01003460.1, from coordinate 14,134 downwards.
GGGAATGGCTCCACATTGACACAGGGCAGTGTTAGATGGGATATTAGGAAGAAAGTCTTGCCTGTGAGGGTTGTGAGACCTTGGCCATTCTGTGTTTTCTCCAAAAAAACCTCTTGGAGGAAGGCGAAAAATTTTTAGTTGTCTCCATGAGATGGAACCTGAAGGATAGCAATGGCCTCAGTGCAGAACCCAAATGCCAGATGAGGCTCAAGGTCAGCGCTGGAATAACAGATCTCTCAGTCAAACACCACTAATCACTGCAGAGCCCAGCAAACAGCAGGACCCAACACCAGCCTTTAATAGGTACAGCACAAAAAAGAGTATGGTGTGGGTCAGGTAAACTGCTCTTGGGAACACCTGAACCACCATTGTGACCTGCAGCTGTTAACAGATACAAATCCCCTCTAACATGCTCTGCTCTATCCGTTAGTAGCTCCAACCCTTCCAGCCCCATGGTGGGTGCCAAGAAAGGACTGTTGTGGTTTAACCCCAGATGGCAACTAAGCACCACCCAGCCACGTGCCCACCTCTCGTGGAACCGGGGAGTGGACTGGAAGAGTAAGAGGCAGGAAACCCTTGAGTCGAGAGAAGTTTAAAACAGTAACAGTAATCATAATTTTTTAAAAAGAGTGAAAAGGAAAATAACAAAGAGAGAGAAATAAACCTCAAGACAGATGAGAAATGCAAGATATGTGTCAATGAAGACATGTTATTAAAAGAAAGGCTAAAGCACAAGTAGACAGCAATAGAGACTGATCAAACACACCCCCCGCTTCAAGGGGCAGAGTGCCCAAATATCATTCTCCAGAATCTGCGGGCAGGAAGGCCAGAGCACATAAAAAAGAAGCTGGGGAAGGCAAAAAACTGGCCCAGCAGCATCTTTCAAGTGCTGGAAGGCTTGTCCACAAGGGGAAAACATAAGAGAAAAACTGATGAATGAAATGGAAAATGCTAATATGTAAAAAACTCCCCAAACTCACCCTTTTTCAAATAACACTAAATAAAAAACTTTAATAAAAAGTAATAAAAACTTTTCCCAACCTATCTGGAGCAGGAAGCTTACTGGAGAGTTTCAGGCTGAGAGATGAGCAAGGTTATAAAAGAGAAGCTAAATTCAGTTTTTGCACTGGCAGCTAATAAAGCTTAGCAAGGTTCCCACCCAAAAACTTACTCTTACATGGGAGAGACCTGAGAAATTGTTTCAAACTGAAGAACTAACACATCAATAAAATCACACAATGGTAGGGATGGGCAAAAGCTGTTCTTCTAAGTCAGATTCAACTGTATCTATATACTTCCTGATATGGTTTGTCTAGGAAGAGCTGTAGAGATTCAATGACTAGGAATCTAAAATATGAGTTAGAAACTCATGCCAGTGCTTTGCCATTCCATGCCTTTCCCTAATGTCTAGCTTGAATCTTCCCTATTGTATTTAAGAATCCTAAACACAGTATTTCATGTCCTACACTAACAGGAATGTCATGAGTGTCCGAAGTCTCTCTAAAACCCAACACATGGAATAAGACCTTGGCAGCTGAGAAACCAACACAGTGAGCTCAGTGGAGAACAGATGGTTTGATACTATTCATTCTTGACCCATTTTTGGTAGATGCTCCTTATCTATATTTTTGCCCGACACACACGAACAGTTCCTGAGGTGAGTAGTTCCTGACCCCTACATCCCATTTCCTTGTCCTTCTCTGCCTCTCAGCACCAACCCATCATCCCCACGTTCTCAAAGATACCCTTCAGGACATCAATAACTGTTCCACATGGGTCTCTGCACACTCTAAGATGAAGTCCAGGAAAAAAATAATTTCAGAACATGAAATACATTCTTCAGACTGAAATGACATCTTTGGAAGAGCTACTTGCTATATATGCAGCAGTGACAGTCACAAACTGACCACTGTGTTATAGAGCCAATGAACAGGAGGAAACAGGCAGTTTAGTTCATCTACTCCACATAGATTTTCAAAGAGCTTTCAAATAAATCATCAAATGTTTTCCATACTAAGCTGCCACAAGAAAAGCAGGGAGGTTGGATAGGAGCAGTTTTCAGAATGGAGGATGGCCACTGGGAGAGCTCCTTGAAAAGCTATGTTGTTCAACATCTACATAAATTAGCAGGAAAAGAGGTCAGTAAAACGTGATGGATCACTCAGGATGATCAAAATTAAAATAATTTGCAAGATTTAACAGCAGGATTTTGAGCTCTTACATGATATTGGCAGAGGAAATTCTGTAATACTATTAGCAATAATATATAATAGCAATATTCAGGCATACAAGCAGAGACAAGCCTAGGGCTCCTCTGACTGGAAAAAAAGACATGGAGTCCAAAATAGTAAAAGTGAAAAGTACTACCAGAGTGATTATTCACTCATTCCTTGTGTCATGGATACTGCAGTGAAATTATCAGACAGCAGATTAAACTATATCTTTTTCAAATAATGATTCTATGCAAAATGCACAGTGCAAACAATCACCAAGCAGAGAAACTGTCTTAAAGTGCGATTAGACAAATTTGTGAAGTTAGTTCATCCAGAAGACTCCAGCATGTCTCCAGGATGGAATGGCTGCAATCTCCAGTTTAAGGAACCCTCACTTGGGGAATGGATCTGCCTGTTCTGATTTTCACTCTTTCCTTGGGCAACCATGAGAACACACTGCCTAGAGTCAATCTCAGGTGATTTTTCTTACCACTTTTTCTTCTGTGACTCTCCTGCCCAGCTTATCCACACAAAAACAGTCACTCTCAAAAGGTATAAAAAATGGAGTACAAATCTGATTTCAATTTCAGATCGAACCTTGACCTTCCTTCTAGGACCCCTAAGAGGTTCAGAACCTCTGTTGATAGTATCTACCAAAGAAAATGCTTCCCATCAAAGAGCAGAATTCCTAACAATAGATGGATGCCCCAGCAGCCACAGACAGCCCAGAGGGGTCACACTGAAGGACAGGACAGAGCGAAGCGGACGCAGTTACCTCCGTGTCCATCGTAGACAGAGAACATGGCTGTTTCACTGTCCAGCTCGGGAATGCAGTTGTGGGCATCCTGAAAGAGAGAGCAAAGGTCTGGAATGGCAGTGATTGCATTAGACCCACAGAAAATCATAGAACCACAGATTTGTTTGGGTTGGAAAAGCCTTCTGAGACCACAGAGTCCAACCGTTGCCCCAGCACTGCCAACCCAAAGTGCTGTCCCATGCCCCCAAGTGCCACATCCACATAGCTTTTAAATCCCTCTAGGGATGGGGACTCCACCCCTGTCCTGGCCAGCTGTGCCAGGGCTGGACAAACCTTTCCATGAAGAAATTGCTCACAATAGTCAACCTGAACCTGCCCTGGCACAGCTTGAGGCTATTTCCTCTTCTCCCATCTGTTGTTTCCTGGGAGACAAGCGTGAACCCCACCTGGCTGCACCCTCCTGTCAAGGAGTTGTAGAGAGCAAGAAGATCCCCCTGATTCTCCTTTTCTCCAGGCTGAGCCCTCCCCAACTCCCTCAGCCACTCCTCATCAAACTCGTGCTCCAGACCCTTCCCTAGCTCCATTCCCATCTCTGGACAAAGCACAAAGGTCAACAACACAAGCCATGTACGCTGCACTGCCCTTCTCTCCATAAGCTCTCTGTGGAACAGCCAGCTTTGAGGAAGGCACCCCCGTGATTTTACAGCCAAGAGCCTGAACTCCTTCCCCTATGGGCAAGCAAACCCACCTCGGCTATTGCAACGCAGAGCCTGGAACAGATGGCCAGGCTGAACCTTTCTCCTAAGCCCTTCCCCTGCCCAGCTAACCTCCTGACATTCCTTCAAGTCTAGCCCTCACCCGTCACCGTGCCACCTGACACATCCCACACACTCGCGTTCACAAGAACACGTACCCTGTGATATGTTCAACAATGTGATCTTTTCTGTGGTTCATCACCTTAAATGCGCTACAATTGCCCCAAAACACTGTGCTTACTCCAAGACAGCAGGCTCAAATATCTGGATGTGTCCATGCTGCCAGCAATATTCCAAAATTTACACACACACAGAACTAGATCACAGCTGAGCAACCACTGAGCTCTACTACTTTTTTTTGTATGATTCCTTGGATAAGGTCTCTTCGCTCTCCAGAGTTCCAGTGTCTTGTGGAAGAGAACTTTATTCCTTGCTCAGGAAAACAGGAACAGAGAGGTTCTGGGTTTACACAGCACTCATTGCAATGGAACTGCTGGCACTGGGATGAAAAGAGCTTCTGAACAGGCAAGTGACCATCTGAGTTCAAAACAAGTAATGACTGAATGGTAATGCAGGAAATTTCCCCAGCCCTCACTGGAGAGAGCAAATGAAAACAGGGATAAACCAAGAAGCAGCATTTTAGTGCTCACTTTTCTGAGCATTCACAGAGGCCAGTGAGACAGTGAACCCCCAACACAGTAACTGGGATAAGTCCCAGGTGACCAAACAGCAGCGTAATTAAAGAGATGCAAATGCTGCTGGGGAGGAAACCCAGCACTGGCACCAAAAATGGTCTGTACTGCCCTTGCTGAGCCCCCACTGCAGCCTGTCCTGATCTGTCCCCTCACTGAGCCCCGACCCCAAGGGGGCAGATGGGCACGACTGGCACATGCAGGCAGGAGGGCTCAGCTCCCACACTGTGCATGGGGCTTGCTCTGCCCTGCTTCAAGCACGAGTGCTGGTGGCTCTGCACACAGGGCAAAGCCGGCTCCTGGCATTGCCAACGCCATGAGCAGAGCAGCGAAACCACCACGTGCTGCCAGTTACCAGCCACCAGCCCCCAGCCCCGGTCAGTGAGCTGCAGTGACTGTCCTCTCAGTGACTGTGATGTTGTGCACTGAAAGAGTTCACAAAGGTTCCAAAAGTCCGCTCCCTGCTATCCAGACTTCTGGGATCACTCACTCTCCCCAGTCACCTGAGTGGTTACTGTAACAGTGGTGAAAAACAGTGTGTCTGAAACATTGAACATCCAATTCAGTCGAATGAGTAAGGAAATTAATAAATTAACCTGAGAGTTAATTTAACAAATCTCCATATTTTGAGCCAAACTCTTGCAGTTTTTGAAGCAAGGGCTTTTGTTCTGAGCCTGGGAGAGGAATGAAGATGCAAAGTGGGGCTGTTGGGGTACAGGCAAAACAGGAGCAAAGAGTTTGGAGAAGCCCCATCCGACCACATCCTGCGCCTCCCGCTATATCCCAGAGCACTTCTTCGGACCATAAAACTGACTTCAGCCCTTTTCTTTGTTGCTTCTAGTACCTAATACAATTTTTTTTTTTTGCATCCTTATCCTTTGGGTCCCTCATCTGCCCCAAACATTTCCTTACTCCCAAAGCAATCTCTCTGGACTAAGTTACAGTATTTCTTCAGAGCCCTGTACATCCACCTCACTTGAAGGCTCCTAAAACCCAAGTATAAGGTGACAAAAAGCTCCTTTACACCCAAAATACCTGTGTCTTACCACATGCACATTCTGACTGGCTTCACCAATACACACAGAACCACAGCATTAAGCACAAACATTTGCTCACAACTTTCTCCAAGCCTTGCAGAAGAGCAAAAGTGCAATTGAACATGAAGACAACAAAAACAAAACAAGACAAGACAGACAGCAGAACACAGAGTGCTAGAATGCAATAAAATGGACTGCTCAGCTGTGTGCAAAACACACATTTCTCTCCCGTCAGGCTCAGAAGCAATCTGCAGCAGGTTCAGCTCCTGCCATCTGCTTGTTTCTTGGGATAACTCAGCTAAATCATGTCCACACTGATGGCCTCAGTGCTGCCTCTGCCAGCGGGGATAAGCCAGAGATGTTGGGTAGTGCAGAACCCACATCTGCAGCTTGGGGCCTTGCCCAGCCTCTGCAAAGGTACCAGTGACAGCCCTCAAGGGAGTGAGGTTAGAGCCACGTCCCAACTGTGGGACGGCTGAATGAGCCCACCAGCACTATAAATCAGGGTCCTTCTGCTCTCCCTCATCCCAGCCTGGCTCCTTAACACGTCCCAGCTCTGTGCAAAAGGATGCCAGAGCCGTGCCTGCATTTAGCCACTTACACACACGTTAATCGCCTTTGAGATTACACTCAGTGCTCCAGGAGTGTCCCTGTGCCATCAGTTCCCCCCTCCATGGGTCACTGGGAAGGACCAGCTCAGACACTGTCAGCCAGTTCGGCACATACTCTGAGTGTATCTCAGCAGCACAAGCACCAATTCTGCCTCTTCTACCCCAAGAACCAGAGCCCAGGGTTTCACACACAGAAAGGAGGAAACACCTCTTGTCACTGGTTTGTCACCTGTACAACTGCTGTCCCACTCCAAGAAGTGGCAAAGTGTCTGGCAAAATGGCTCATGAACCTGTATCAGCAAAAATTCAACGTCTGACAGCTTGAACAGGACAATCTCACCAAACCAGCCACAGGGCTACAAAGCAGACACTGAGAGATGTATCTGTGGTGGCTGCAGGGACCAGGATTAATCCTTACCGAATTCAGCTGTTTGCTGGCTCCCCAGAAGGCAAAACAAACCAGCACATTACTGGTACTCACAGAGGGTCTGAAGTTCAGAGAGCTGCAGGGCGAGCAGCCCCACACTGCCCTCACACCAACCAAGAGCTTTAAGAGCAGTTCCTGCAGCCTCCTGCACTGGGGGAATGCGAGCAAACACCTGGATCCTCAGCCAGGTGTGGGTCTGGTGGTAGCTCATCTGCCCACAACGAGCCCAGCAAAGCCGGGACTGGCAACAGGAGACTGAGAGTAGCCATGAGAATTCTTCCTACAAATTTTCCTATAAATGAATAAAAACAAGGCGGAAGCACAGCAAGACACCGACACTTCATTTCAGAGGAGAAAACCAGGCATTTTCCCTGAGAATTTCCCACTTGCTTTCACTCAGCACTTCACCCCAAGCACCGAACGCTCCTTCCTTTGCTTTGTACCCCGAATTCCTCATTTCTCGCAGGGATTTAACCAGCCGCACGTGTCCCCACGACACGGCGGGACTCTCCCCGTACGAGCCGGAACACGCGGCTGCCGTGTAGAATTCGGGAAAGGCTGGGGCGGCACCAGGAGAGGCAAAATGCCCCTCCCGGCCTCGGGAGGGAGGGGGTGACCGAGACCCCCCGGACCTCCTTGCCATTCAGCGCCGTCGGGGCCTGTCGGCGCAGGACCCCGAGGAGTGCCGGGTGTGAATGCCGCCGCCCCGCCAGCCTCACCCCCTCACCTCCATGGAGACGCGCCATCCCTGCATGGCGCTGAACCCGAAGTGCAGCGGGCGCGGCCCGAGCCCGGCGCCGTCCCCGGAGCTCTTCACCGTGTTGGGCTGCGACAAGTAGGCGCCCATTGCGGCCGCGGCGGCCTCGGTCGGCGGCGACCGGACCGGACCGGGGGGCGCGGGCGGAGTGCGGGGGCGGCGGGACCTCGCACCGGCGGGCGGCGACCGGAAGTCGCGCGGCCGGAAGCTCGGCGGCCGGAAGCGCCGACCATAGAGGCGCGGCCAGAGCGGCACCGCGGCCCGCTCCGCCCTGGGACTACCTACACGGCCCGCCGGTGGCTTCGACCTGCCCTGAGGCTCCTCCGGGGGAACAGCGGACTTGGGACCGGCGATGCCGCCGCCGGCCGGTACCGCAGGCGGCCACTCGCACAGCGAAAGCTGCGCACGCTCTCAGCTACCAGTATTATCGCCCTGCCCCTCTACATGAGAGGCCTTTGCGCACACAGCGCCTTATATAGGCTCAGTCACGCCCACCGACCAATCAGCGACCCTGAGGGCCCCCTCTCGCACTCTCATTGGCTATTGCACGGGGCTGCCCCGCCCTATTCACGGTCCTTCGCGGCCCTTTCCGTAGGGCGCCCCCTGTCGTGTGACGCACGGCGGAGCCCCGCCCGGCGGCCATTGGCGGGTGCTGACGCGCCGCTCGCGGCGCTGATTGGCTGCGGGAGAGGCCCCACCCCGCACGGCGCGTTACGCAGCGCGGCGGTTGCGGCGGAGACGTGCTCGGGACCGGGAGGTGCCGCGGGCCCGGTAAGTGCGTGGCTCCCGCCCCTCGCCCCCTGCCTCTCTCCGGGACCGGCTAGGTCGGGCGCCGCTGGCAGGCCCGGGGCGCGGCCCCGGCTGACAGGCCTGGCGGGCGCGGCCCGGTCCGGCCCGGCGGGCCCGGCCAGGCCTGGCGCCCCACCGCGCCTCACGGACCGCGCCTCTCCCGCAGGGTGTGCGACCGCAGCATGTCGGAGGGCGAGTCCAAGCAGGTGCCCAGCAGCGGCTCCGACCCCAAGCCGGAGCCCGCCTCGTCTGGCCCGGGGATGACCTCGGTGTCTGCGCCGGTGACTTCCGCGGCACCCCCAGAGGAGGAGGAGGAGGAGAGCGAGGACGAGTCCGAGATCCTGGAGGAGTCGCCGTGCGGCCGCTGGCAGAAGCGGCGCGAGGAGGTCAGTGCCGGGGGCCGGTTCCCGGAGCTGGACTGCGGGGGAGCCCGGGCGGGGCCCGAGCGGCCGCTTGTCCCGCCCCCCGCCCGGGTCCTACTGCCACCTGTCCCCGGGATAAGCGGGCCCGAGAGTGGGGGTCCGTCACGCTCCCGGGAGGCAGGGAGATGGGTGGTCCTTCGCTAGCCGCAGGGCTGCCATTCTTCGGGCTCGGAGCGTCTCGGCTGGAGCGCAGCCAGTGATGTCTTCCCTGCCGCAGGCCCGTGTCACGGCCAGCTGTTGCTGCTGTGGAGTAGGGAGTGGCTCCGGCACTCCTGGTGTGCATCGCGTTTCATAGATCTTTTGCTCTGGGAATGGTAAAGAGGAATGACTGGATGGTTCTTGGTGTTCAGTGGGGAGGGAGTGTGGATGGTACCTGCTGCTGAGGTGGCCAGTTACTTGGGCCAGTTACCCGTTCTTACCAGCTTTTGAATCCTTGCTTTTGGTTTGCTTTGTCGTCTGCAATCAGGATAAAGCACAGTCAGCTCACACAGGCTTGTTTCTTGGCCTGTTCTACCCGCACCCACTGCTCAGTTTGTGTGCTGGCAGTGTACTGTGTAAAGGCACAAGGAGATTAGATCATGTTGTTTGGGACATATCTTTTTTTCCACTCGTTGCTGGGCTCTGTTTTTCTTCCTGGGGGCTGTCTGCACAAACTGGTTTCTGCTCTCTGCTGGCACAGTGCCCCTGCCCTAGCTGGGCAGGCTGTGCAGCCCTGGCAGGTGCTGACAGTCAGGCAATGTGCTTGCTCCAGCGCTGCGGCACAAGTGCTGATGGGGCTTTTCTCAGCCAAGCCGGGGGCTGAGCACAGGGGTTTGTCTGCTTTGTCCACCACTGCAGAAAGGGCAGTGCAAACCCCACTGGTGTGAGAGAGTAATTTGTTCTGATGTAAATTTGGAGGTCAAAGTAAGGTCAGGGATTCCCCGCAGTTCTTCACCTTTGCTAGCTGAGAGCTGTCATGATGTGGTTTAATGTGAGCCAAACGCTGCCATGGTGTGGTCAGAATGTGCCTTTTCTGACAAGGCTCTGCAGATTGGTTACAAATGTAGCTTTAACATTAAAAAAAAAAGTTTCTTTTTTCCCTTTTTTTAAAAAGAAGTGTGAAGCTCTGGTTCTGTCCTTCACAATATATTCCATACCTGAAGTGCTTTATCTCTTGCTCTGCACTGAAGGGGCACATGCTGGAGAACAAAGCTGGTTTGTTTGTGTTGTCTTTTCAATGTGTTTTATTTAGTACTGGTCATTTTGACACAAAGAGACACAGGAGTTTCTGCGTTCTCCTACACGACAAGTAAGATTTGGGAGGCTCTAGTGTTTTCTTTGGATTTCAGTTCCCCCTCAGCAGACAAATTAAGGCCCAGACACAAGAAATTCATTGAAATTTCGTTGTGGCTAAATGACTGTCTTATGGCTTCAGGCTGCCTCTGTAGAGGTCAGAGCTCTGCTCTACCACCACAGGTTGAGGGATGGGCATTGGGGCCACAGAACACATTGTTGAGTGATCTGGGTGAGCTCGGGGCTGCTGCTGCTGCTGCTGAAGCCTTCACTCATCAAGGCTGCACAGATTTTCGTCTGACTGGGAGTGGCCTCAGCTGCAGCTGTGACCCTGCAGTGAAATCCTGGCGTGTCTCTGGATTTCACATGTGAATTTGTGGCTCAATTAGCCCCCAGCTTGTGGAGAGGCTTTTGTTCCCTGAACTGCATGACATCAGATTCTCTTTGCTGTCTTAAGCATTTGGGCTGATCTGCTCTCTGGAGTAAACTCTCGCACTGCAGATGTCGTAACATGAAATTTACTTGGAATAACAGCTTCACTTTCTGACCATCCCAGAGCAGAGTGGCCTTTTTCCCGGGGAGGTGTGACAGCTCAGTCTGCACTGGTTATTCCTGTCAGCACAGTGTGTGAACAGGCTCTTACTCGCTACCCCTCGCAGGGAGATGGTGTCACTCTGTGAAAAAAGCATTTGCCGACCTTTCCCCAGTGATGCAATGCCGATCTTTTATTATGGCAGTATCTCCTGGATGTTGGATTAGGGGGCACCGTGGAAGCAATGGGACATGATAATCTGGAGAGGAATGGGCGCACATGGTTGCGGAGTGAGACAGTATGTTCTGCCTGTGCTCTGGCACTTCCTGTGTGTGACACTTCCCTGCTTGCTCCGAGTGCCGTGCTCGGGTGTAGCTTTTGAAATGTAATGGCCTCGCTTTTTTTTTAAAAAAAGATTGTTTTACCATCCATGAGTGATGAACTCGCTGCAGCAGAGGTGGGGCTGTGCAGACAGTGCAGAGAGGGCCCGTGAGCAGGGAGGAGCGGGCTGGCTGTGAGCCGGGGATGTCGGTGCCTATTTACCGAAACAAGCAGATTTCGGCGGGACGGTGCCCGCCCCGCCGGTCCCGGATCGGTCGTGGGGCGGCAGGACGGCCTGCGCTGGCCGTGCCGTCCGCGCACGCCCTGACCGCCAGCTCCCGATTCGGGGGAAGCGGCCTCAGGCCCTCCCTAGCGCCCCGCGGCCCGTCCGGCACCGGCACTGGCACCGGCACCGGCACCGGGACAAGAACCAGGGCCGGTCCCGGGGCGGGGCCTGCGGGTCGGCGTCGCCAGCCAATGGCGGGCGGCGCGGAGCGTTACATCACCGGCGGCGGCTCCCATTGGCTGTGGCCCGCTGTGGCCACGCCCCGAGGCGGCCGCACCCTCGGGGCTGTGTCGGGGTCGGTGCCCGGGGAGCGCCGCCCTGGCCGAGCCGCCCAGCAGCAGCTGCTGCAGGGAAGGTACGGTCACAGCTCGGCTTCAGCCGCCTGCGCTGAACCACATGCACTAAGGAAAGTGCATTGTTTCACAAGGGGAAATGGTGCCGGGCACAAGTCTGAGCGGGGAGGGGAGCGGGTGGAGCGCAGCTCTGCAGAAAGGGACCAAAGGGACCCGGGTGCTGGTCGGCAGCATCTCGGCTGGAGTGAGCGTGTGCCCTGGCATCCAGAGGGCAAACCCCGTCCAGGCGGGAGCAGGATGGGAGGGCACAGAACCCCATCCTGGGGCAGTTACACACAGCAGAACCAGATGTTCGTGAGAGGGGATGGTCCCACTATAGGTCTTCTCCCTGGGATCCAGGGCCGGGACACCAGAGAATGGCTCCAAGATGCATCTGGGGAGGCTCAGGCTGGACAAGAGGGAGCATTTCCTTACTGAGACGGTCACACCTGCCCCCGGCTTTGTGGAGAGGACGTCGGTTCCCCAGGCCCGTCCGTGTTTGAGGCTTTTGGACAATGCCCAACATGCTGTGACATGGGCCAACCCCAATCGGGTTGAGCAGTGGAACCAGGGAATCTGTGGAGGTCCCTTCCATCTGGCTGTTCTGTATTCTGTATTCTATTCCTGCTTAAACTTCAGATGTAAAAAAGGACTGAGCGTTGAGTTCATTGATTGTAATTCTTCCTAGAAACAGGGAGCTTCTGCAGTGCAAAGAGTGTAATTCTTGTGAAAGTTCAGAGTAGTTTTATTAAAATCTAATACTTCTGTGACATTTTAAGCTAAGAACCCTTTTTAACAAGATGGAAAACACTTGTGTTCCCCAAATTCCATTTTTTGTGGAACATGGAGCAGTACCTGTGGTTTCTGCAGTGTTGTGGACTGTGCTGCTTTCCTCCCAGAGCTGAATCTGGCTCTGGAATTGTGCCCATGTCCCTGGTTGCTCTCCTGACCAGCACACAGGTGAGGCTTTACAGGGTATCTTGTCCCATGGCTGAAGCACAGGGCAAGACCCCACAGCATGCGGGCAGGGCGGTCACAGGGCTGATGGGGTCTCCCAGCCTGTGCTCACCTGGCTCCCTTCTGGTTGTTCTCCCTGACAAACCAACCCCTCTCTTTCTGCTGTCCTGCAGTAACACTCCATTTCCTTCTTGCAGGCAGCATACCTGCATAACTTACTTTTCTTGGGTTGTCCAAGTATCTCGAGAATTATCTGCTGTGCCTCCTGGGAATAGAAACTTCCTAATGGAGCAAGATTGCAGCACCACGTTAGCAGGTTAGTCTCCTGAAGCACATTTACCCTCCTGAAGCTGGCTGGTGGTGAACCTGAAACTGAGAGCTTCGTGCCTGCTGTCCCTGGAAGCTACATGGATGACACTTAACCTAACTGTAGGAAAAGTTGTGCTCGGCTGCCGCAGAATGTTTATTTTCAGCCCAGTGTTACGGTGTTTGGCTTGGCAAGCTCATGTGAGTAGGAGAGGCTCAACCCTTCCTAGATGGGGATGTCCTTGGGTTTGCCGTCTGTGATAGCTGTCTGTTGACCAAGTTTCTTCGTGTACCTTTTCTGGGGAGGAAAACACTGTGTGACTGTGTAAGCCAAGACTTTATAAGAAGTATTTTGTTGACACCTTTGTAGTATACTTTAGTAAGAAGGAATCCGTGTCATGCTGTCAGCGTGGGCACAAGCAGGTCCCCTTTTGGGGGTGTGTGTGTGAGCGTGTCTGTCAAGGTGAAGAGGGCAAGGGCCTGACAGGCCTGGGTGGGCCTGGCTGCTTCTTCTGTAGGCTCATCACGAGGTACAGCCTGGGGTGGTGCTGCTCTCACCAGGTGCTGCTGCGCTCTGCAGCGCAGGAGACTTTGCGAGAATGTGAAGCCTGACACTTAGAGCAGAAGAGGGAGAAAACGGGAGAATGAGCACTGGTCTCTGCTTAAATACCTTTGCCCTTTCCCAGAGAATGTGCCAGGCTGCTCAAGAGCAGTGGGGGAACCTTGTGCTGTTCTTGCAGCCCTGCTTGTGTCCTGTCTGTCGCCTGGAAGCTTGTCCCAGTGCTGATCATGCTGTCCTGTGCCTACGGCAGGCACAGGGGTTGTGCATCTGTCCCATGGATTCTGAAGTGTTGAGGGGGATTTTTGGGGTGGCTGAAGGTGACGTTTCAGTTCCTGATAGCCATCAGTGACGTTGTGGCTGATTGTTGTTCTGTGGCCGATGTGTTACTAACTCATTTGCAACTCAGCTGCTGGACTTTCCCCTGCTGCACTTTCCATGTTCTGCCCCACTTCAGTGACTGCTGAGATCAAGAGGTTCCTTTCTGCCTTATCTCTGGGCACACGCCTCATGTGTCAGTGTGGCTGGGCATGCAGTGGTTGCCATGTTGAATAATTCTTGTTTTTCTGTCTGGGATTTTTCACTGTCAGGTAGCTAGATGAAAGCTGCAGCCCTTCACAGCTTCCCTTACAATGGCATGCAGACTACGACAGGGTGATGGATGGAGTTCTGTGTGGCCCTGGGTGTCAGGTCAGGAGCAGAACTCAGGGAGCAGAGTTTGAGACAGTATGCACCTGTGCATGTGAGTCCAGTCTTGCTGTTCTTCACGGGATACTGGAAGTTCAGAAAATTAATTTAGGCAGCACACTGCCATTAATTTGGTTCTCTTTTTTCTGTGGAAGATCTGTCTGTAATTTGGATTGGCACTTCCCAGCTGTTGGTGGCTGGACGTTACAGTTGGATTTTAGTGCTCAGGCTTACAGATGCTCTCAATCTATGCTGGAACTATCCAATGTTAAGAAAAGAGCTGTGATTCATGAGGACCTGAACTCAGAGAGACAGGAAATGAAACACTGGGTTGGCTGCATCTTTCTCTCTTTGTTGTTGTTGTCGCACCGCGAACGGGTAAAGAACGACACAGTCTCAGTGCCAAAGATGATCAGAAGGAA